>BQNB010002468.1:0-124601 GCA_026074375.1 Tanacetum coccineum | reverse complement strand
GATCGAGAGAGAAACTTACGACGATAGAAGTTCACACTAATTTGAAACAGTCGACTATAGCAACCATTTCTTTAGCTTGTTATTTTCCACTTGCACTTGATAAGGAAAATGAAACAAGAAGCTAGCTAGACAAGTAATGATTGGTAGCATGTCTAGTAGAGCTGCCATAGAAGAGTAATTAATCTCTCTAGTAGCCGACTCATTAAGGCAACTTGAATTCGTGGTTGTCAAGCTTCCAATGGTTCGAGATACGTTGAACTGTACTTTTAGATACTCTTCAATTGGCATTTCATACACAAGGCCATCATAGAACTTTTTATGATACGACACATTAATTAAAACAAGAAGGAATGAGATCCGTATATCAAAAATTTCAGATATCTAATTTTGAACTGCTCTTTCTCCGCCAGAGATGGCATTCACGCTGTACAACAAAAGTGGGTTGTGGACTTTATGAACAACATATGTCCACACCAATGACACTTGTCTCATTGTTAGAGGACCATTTTTTTACCTCTAACGATCACCATAAAGCTCAAGTTTTGGCTTAATTTGAACCACACAGTTTTTGGCTCGACATTGATATGTAAATTTGAGAGGTCTTTATCTATCGATGCAATATATGTAGAGTTAGCATGAACCACATTTGTAACGATCCTAGAAAAGGATACCGAAAATGATGGAATGTCCAGTAAAGCTATCATAGACGGGTACTTGATCTCTATTAGGGCAACTAGCATTTGTGGTTGTCAAGCGTTCAGTGAACGAGTGTGGAACACATGAATTTGGTCTTTTAATATCTTTTTTGACAAAAAAACAAATCATCGACTTCCACGTTTAATGAATTTGGTCGGTAATTTTTTATATTGGGTTAATTACTTGAAAATGCATTATACTTATCACTTTTTGTTATTATGTGTACTGATTTTTTTTTCTTATTGTGTGTATCGAACTTTCAAATTTCGACCTTTGTGTGTATTTTTAACCATTTTACCCTTACTTTTTTCAAAATTCGAAGGGTAAAATGGTCATTTTACATGGTTAGAATAGTGACAAAATACACACAAAGGTCGAAATTTAAAAGTTCAGTAGATACAATAAGAAAAAAAAAGTTCAATACACACAATAACAAAAAGTGACAAGTATGATACATTTTCAAGTAATTATCCCTTTTATATTTTATGAGTATTTCTAGTTTTGAGTCTTTTAATATCTTGGCATGGTGGAAAGAAAAATCTTTACAATATTCAATTTTGTCAGCCAAGACACGAGATATACTAACGGTTCAAGCTTCATAATCGTGTTTTTCACTAAACGGTTGGATTCTAAGCATAAGGAGGACAAATCTTTCGAATCAATCAATGGAGATGTGTATTTGCTTGAAAGGTACTTTTATAGTGTAAAATGACAATAAGACAAAACCTCATCAGAAGATTTGCTCATGGAGATAGAAGATAACATTATGAAGATGAAGGGAGTGGAGATCCAAGATCGAGTGAAGTAAAAATCAATGCCTAGATACTATCAACGAATATGAAGATTATTAAATAAGCAAGTACTAAATGACATGAATATGTGAAGATGACAATTTAATTATTGAATTGCATGTTTGTTGTTTCTTGCTAGATAGCTTTTATTATGCAATTAATGTGTTTTCTTTATAATATGTAACTTTGTTTTATTACATTATAGCATTTACAAATGTTGATAAAAATATTTCATGTATAATAACTATATTATTATTTGAAAATATATAAAAAACCCTAGAAAAGCTTGGGTCTGGGTCGGACTAAACCCGGTCCGGTCAGGTCCAGGCAGTTATGGCCGAAATAGGCCTGATACTAATGAAGATTGAAAAATGATTATCATGCTTAAAATGCATGATTAAAAACATGTCTAAAAATAAGAAAATGACAAGTGAAAAAAAATTAAAAGTGAAGATTTAGAAAGAGTAAATGCATGAGTGATGTGTTAAATTTTTAATGAATTACGTATGAGTTTAGGCATATATGTTTAAAGAATACTAGATTATTTAAACTCACAATTAAATGTATGAAGAACTAGAGAGAGAAAGGATGGATGAACACTTCTAGAGAGAGAAAGGAAAAAGAAAATATTAGATTAGAAAAGTAAACAACCAACCCTCTTCAAGGTATGGAGAGGGGTACTTATACATCACCATTACCGGCCATGGGGTTCTTGTGGGCTTACCATGGACCTTGGGCCTTACTAGCCTATTAAGGTTCCAAATATTAATACGAGCTATCAAATGACCGACACTTTTCGTGATCCTAACAATCTCCCCTTAAGGGAAGTCACTCCATTTTACAAAAACTTAAACCTAGCATACTATGCTTTGTCTTCAGTCTTGTGCTCGCATACTTGTTTTCTTTACTTCATCTTGTGAACATGATGTAGTGATCTTTAAATTTAGGCTTGAGCTTATTCCATATAGCTTGACTTGTATGTGAACTTGAGCTTCTTTGAGATCATCAACCAAGCATAATATCTTGTCATCATCTTGTGATCCAGTCGCTGTCTTGTGCACTTGTGACTTTTGGACCGACATGCTCATACTTGGTCTTGAAAGCTTGAATAAGACATCTTTCTTGAAAATCTTTAACTATAACACTTCCCCACTTCGAGAAAGACGTTCGGTATCAGAGTAACGGAAACTTCTTTAAAATTCTTTGACTTTAACACTTCATCACTTCAAGAAATACGTATGGTATCAGAGTAGCAGAAGTCTTGAAACATGTACTTGAGATTTCATGATGTCTTTATAAATGTCAGTCGAGTATGAGCATGTGGTATTGGCTTTGACTCATCATCGGGAAACTGCTACCATCGTTAGGAAATCTGCATAAATGGGTTAGTGATAAACAACATATATGGACGAAAGTGGCTTTGTCACTTCGTCAAATTCGGTTGTAATAACCACGGTTCCTCGTTACTCAGTATAAATACTGCTTGTGATTAGGTAGAATTTCAAAGAATCTCATTGACAGGGTTTCACAGCTGCACTAGCCGTTCTTATTACAGGAGCGTCTCAAAGCAGACAACACGGTAAGAGTGAACCGGTAAGTTACTATCTTCATAATTAAGCCGTCAATTTGTGTTCAACTTTCCTATGTCTAGATACCCTTGTGAGGCTTCCCATGGACATAAGATTGAAAAATAATTTAGAAAAATCAGTCGGTGTGTCAAGATGCAAATGGTTTTTATGACACTCCAAGAGTTTTATCTTTTTCAAATTCATTCGTCGATTCATAAGCTGGACAAAATCGATATCCAGTGTCACAAGTTTGATCCGTATAGGATCTCACAAGTCACCTACCAAGAGCTTGTTTGATGTTGGCTCAAGCAGAATTTCCATCTTCATTGTGACAACTTAAGTGTCACTCCGATGTTCTGGCAAAATATCAAGGATGATGCATAGGACTCTTGACATATATTTTTTGTTTTTCACATTGTGTGAATTAGCAAGCATATTTTAGATAAGTGTCCTAGTGAGATTTATGGATGATCTATTTTAGATCTAGACTCAATAGTGCACTTTGCTTTTAGTAATCGGAGGCTAGAGCAGACTGTCACCTTTTCAATACCAACTAACACGGAGTGAGAAAGATGATAGAAATGCGTGTAATCTCCATGAAAAATGAAACAAAAATCTTTTGAGAGATTCTGAGTAGCTAAGGAGGGTTGTGCATTGCATCACTGGGTCTATGATATCAGTCTTCATTGTCAACAATCATCTTTGTGATTCTTGATAGCAGATGTATTGACCCGGTTTTTGCCTAAGTGTAAGGAGGGCTTCTTTCTTTTCACCCTTTATCTTAACTTTTCTTTTTAATTCTTTAACCCTTAGTGCTTACCGAGACTTCATAACTAGTACCTTGTTGGGTTTGTTCTAGTACTAGCTCCATTTTAGTCGGCACTTTTACCTTAATCTCACTTTACTCCTTTTTTTCATACCTAAGGACTTCTACACTATCTAGTGGAATATCCCTGGGTAGATCCCTTCGGTTCTGGCTGGATCATGGGAATGAATACCTAAACTTAACCACCTTATAACTCTAATACAATAATTTAAATGGTCGATCTTTGGTACTTCCACATTTCAGCCAACACGTAACCATTTGCTCGTCCTTCATATGTGCATCGATTAATTGAAAGAGTTTAGCACATATATGGGATGACATACACTAGAGATCTTAAAATCACATTTTTAGCCATATATTTTAATCACATTTTCTCCCCTTATTAAAAATGTCAAACCTCTTGATATTTTAGATATCAATTGATTCAAATATTAATGGTTTCAGAGAAAAAATGTCCAATTATTAACAATCTGATTATTAGAACATTTAATGCTCCCCCTCAATGTTTGAGGGTATTATATGGTATTTAAGTGCGTTAATTTAAAGATTTTTGAATTTACTAAGAAATTCTTGAAAATTCGCACTAAAATACTATATATATGCCTAATACTAGTCTTACACTACATATGTACATATTTATAAATTTATAATATACGTGAAATTGACCTGATATGGAGAAGGACATGATATGACAAAGTCATATCGTCCGTTTAAGCCTGAAGTCATTTCCGTATTCTCTCCCTTCAACAAACTTCTCCAAATTCCTCACCAATCTCCTCTTAAACAACTACTGATCGATCGCCTTGATCATGATGTGGGACCTTTTTATGTCCAAGTTACTCCATCTCCTTTTTGGTAGATATTCCATCCTCAGGTTGTTAGCAATATCACGAAGCACATTTCTAACAGATGTAAGCGTCCCATCACAGAACTTGTAGAGTTCATCCGAATGCATCAATGTGTTTCTCTTGTAATTGTCTAGATAGATGATACCTTGAGGGTTCTTGTATGCAGTGTATGGGGTCATTTTGGAGATGTCAGATCTGAAAGTCTCAGGCTTGGTGAGATTAAGCTTCTTCTGGTAGCCTTCGACTCCCAGTTGAAAGTCTGCCACCCGCTTAAGAATGACAACACGTCTGGTGAACATCCGCAATGCCTTATTCAGGTCGAAGATGACATCTTTCTCTAGGTTGGAGAGTTTCTTTTGGACCAAGAGAAGCAACAAGTCTTTAATATATTATGGTTAAGTCTTGGAAAGTCGCATTCCTTAAACTTGTGTAACGTTTGATCTTCTCTTCAAATGATAATCTCCTCTAAATAGCCATAATCATACCACTTCATTACTTTAATATGGTTTACTGCAATGATTCTTTTCCTGGAGAACACATCATGCTTGGACTCCCTGTTGCTTGCGTAGCCATAGAACTTTTGTCGTTTAGGATCCTAGTGTGAGATACCCCACATAGCAAATTTGTCGTAAGCTACCTTCACTGGACTCCATAATGTCGGAACCATGTCTTCGATGCCTTCAATATTATCATATTTAACAGCCTTGATTTTTGTTGTAGAAGTTGTGTACTTCCTGCTAGAACTTTCACCCTTAAGATATTCGAGGTCTTTGTTGAAGAAGTAGTCAGCAGGAACTACTTGACGACCTTGAGCTTCAATCAATGGCAACGGCTTGCTAAGGTCAAATGGATATTGATGGCCTTTAGGGTTGTTCCAATCAAGTTGATCAGTTACAGCTTTATAACACTCTTCAAAGTGATATTCAAGTTCCACAAAGCTTTTGCAAGTGACTTTAAGAAGGTTGAAAGCAGGTCCTACCAGAATCTATAGTGTCAGATTATCAATCTTTAGATTAGGTATGACATATGCTGAGAAGTCAATAGGAGTGCTCATCAGCTTGTGGAACGTGCGAGGAGGTTGTCTTGCTTTGGCAATGTTGCTGATCCATTTCTGAGGCGGTTTAGAGTCAATAGACTTTCCATCATTCCAAGCACGATCAGGAGTCAGAGGCTTGTTTGGTTTCTTGAACCAGTCATCCATTGGAGTTGCCTCGACATTGGGTTGATCCTTCATGTCACCTCCTTAATCTTGTAGCATTTCAGTGTCTGCAGTCTCAAACAATGGTTCCTCTGCCTGCACAGACTTGCCAGATGATTTTGGATGAGACTTGTTGCCTTTGGATGAGCTTGTCTTAGATTCTTTTGATTTTGAGCCTTTTGGTGGTTCAGCGTCCTTGCTCGTCTTTCGTTTCTTCAACCCTCGGTCTGATCCAACGGAAGGGTCTTCATCTTTATCTTTATCATCACGATCTCTCTTCAAAGAATATACATTTCCATATGACGAGAAGAGATCTTTATCAAGATTATAAGATTTGACCAGTCCATCATAGAGTTCTCTGTGTTCTGGAGCAGCTTGATACGATTTACTTCTCTCTATCTTATCAAGAAGATTCTTCTTTAATTCAAACTCTATAAGTGACGTTGCTGCCTCATATGTAGACTTAGGTTGAGAAAAAGATTTAGCCAAGATGACATTCTCAAGTGATTCATTAATAGTACTCTGAATCATAGGAGTGGAAAAGTCTGATACTTCCTTAGGTAGAATCTGAGGCAGTAGACTTTTGACTTCATCCTTTATAATGTCTTTTACTGATTTCTCAACAACATCTATGTATAACTTCATTTCTTCTTGAGATATCTTTTCAAATTCATTAGTGTAAGACTCGAGAGCTGTTCTAGTAGCATATCCAATTCTTGTACTCAGAAGGTCATCTACCATTCTTGGAAGTTGATGTTTAATAGATTCGAGGAGTCGTACAGAATGGTCAGCTTGTTTGAGTTAAGACAACTCCGTTTCTAAGGTAGAGACTCTTTGATAGAATCTAAACAGGGAAGAAAAATCAAGAAGTGCAGGAATTAAGGTTGTAGTTGGAACGGTTGTTGGTGCAAGAGATGGTGTCGTCAGTTGTGAAAGAGGAGTGATCATTGATAAAGTTGGAGGAACAGTTGTAGCATGTGCAGTAGAAGTTTCTGGGATAGCAGTCTCAGGCACAATGAAAAGAAATGGTGCTTTAGTGCTTGATTCTTCCTGACGATTCTTGACATTCATCATAGAAGCAACTTCATTAATCACTGGTGGAACGTTATCCAAGATCAGAAATTTACTAGCAATATCGGATGAAACAAAAGAGCTTTGTTTTGAACTTTTAGTCTTCTGAGAAGAAGTGAGTGTCACAAGTGCATCTTTGACGACTTGCTTATATGACTTTTCTTGCGAAAACATTCTGATCAGCATCAGTCATCTCTTCATCATCTTTCCTTTCTTTTTCTTGTTTTGCTCCTAACGTTCTCACGTCCACATCCTTATACAGATCATCATCCTCTTTCATTATCATCATCAAATTCATACTCTTCATCATGTTTTTCTTCGTCATAGTCTTTTAGAGTAAAGGAAGGATTCTCATCATCATCATCATCTGAATCAGTCCTATCATTATCATCAACATTAGAATTACCATCATCATCACTGACAGCCTTACCATTATCACCTTTACTGTCATCATCATTTGCATTGTCATCATCATCGTCATCATCATTGAGATCATCATTATCATCTTCACTATCATCCCATGATTCATCATCACTCTCAGATTGATATTCAGGTACACCGAGAACCCCTGGTTTAGTACCAGTTCTTTCATCTGTACCAAACGTCTTGCATTGTTGCTCATCAGGAACCCCTGATTCAAAATCAGTTCCATCACCCGAGCCACTTTCTTAAGAGATATGAAAGTCTTTCTTGCTTCTCTTTGTAGCCTCCTTGAGTTGAGCTGCTTCTGATAGAGCTACATCAAAAAGTATTTCTATATCTTTACTTCTATCAGCCTTAGCAGGTGCTTTCTTCTTCGATACAGACACACCAGGAGTATCTCTGATGACAACACCTGCTGTTGGCGCAGTAGTAGACTTCTTGGCAGGTCTCTTAACTCTTTTAGCCTTCTTGACAGGTTCTGCTTCTTTGACAGGAGACAATTTTCTTGAGGGTGAGGCAACTTTCTTATACTTCCTTGCTTTCCTAGGAGGAACTTTTCTAGTAGCAAATTCGTAGTAAGTCTTGTAAGCTTTAGAATCTTTGATGTCTTGATTGATCATATCATCAGGAATCAGGGCTCCATACTACTGATAATCTTGTGTCTTGGAGACAAACTTCAGTGTACCGAGCAATGAGTCATCACGAATTGTGTGAAGTTTGATCCTGTTCCTCATAGAGATTGTCTTGTCCTTAGAAATGAAGTGGTTGATGATAACTTTGGTGAATCTAGGATAGGGCATGTGCTCCTTCCTTGCTGAACTTATTTCTCTGTTATCAGCTTGATACATGAAGTCTTCCCAGAGCAGAGCAACATAGTCAACATTCTTCTTATTGTACATACCCCACAAGATTTGAGCTCGTGATTCCCTAAGTCTATCAAGTCCTGTTGTTTTCCCAGAAATGCACCTATTGATGATTGCAGAAAATGTTCTCCAAGGTTGGTGCATTTGATCAGTATGAATTGCAGATAACACATTACACCTACCAAAATAGCCAAGTTCCTGAATGAATGTAACCAGTTCTTCTTCTGAGAGTGGTGCAATAAAGTCTTGGTTAAGAATTCTAGGACATATCTGAAAATTTTCACGAAAGACTTTCGTATCAACTTGAAACTTCTTCTTTTCCAGCTTGAAGTTGTATGCATCTGAATTTCCGATCTTCTTGATAGTAGTCCAAAATTGATGCATGTAGATTTCTGGGACTTTAGCAGTAATCTGGAATGCGGGATAGCAAGGAGATATCTTGAGTGCTTCTAAAGTGACTTGTATGTTTTTTCTCTTTGTGGTTTTCTAGATGCAATTCTGGCATTGCATCTTTCAATCTTTAGTCTCTTCTCAAGAGGTACCAAAGCATTGTCGAGAGTAGCTTGTTGAGTTGCAATAGGATTCATGTTTCTGCTAAGAATGTTCCAATACAGTTCATATGCAAGGCAATTTATAGACATTAACTAGGCATACTTAATCAAACATTATCAGGCATTCAGTCAAACTAAAGGACGAAAGACACTAATCATAAGGTTATCTTAAAGGTCAACAAACTAACTATAGGTCAAACACAGTGAATTAAGCAGCTTACACATGGTATAAGAGAGATTTAATCCTTAAATGAGTTATCAAGTTAAAACAGTTAAAAAAATTAATTTTATAAATCATGTATAGATCGCCATCCATGACTATGTATAAATGGCCGCCTAACAGCACTGTATAAATCGCCGTCAATGGTTATAGGTATAAATCACCGTCTAAGCTTATAGGTATAAATCGTCATCTAAGGTTATAGGTATAAATCACCCTCTAAGGTTATAGGTGTAAATCGTCGTCCTTACAGGATGTATAAATTGCCGTCTAAAGGTGATGTATAAATCGCCGTCTAGAGGTAATGTATAAATCGCCGTCTAGAGGTGATGTATAAATTGCCGTCTAGAGGCAATGTATAAATCACCGTCTAGAGACAAGTATAAACCGCCATCTATTTTCAGTTATGTATAAAACGCCGTCTAAAAACTTGATTTAGACAAAACCTATGTTTATGGCACTTACACAATACAATCATGTAAACAAAGCATATATGAACATTTTTAGCATTTATAACATGAATTATCCACAAAATATTCATATAAAGATCAAAACGAGTAACTCGTCATTCATTTTTCTCAAACACATAAACTTTACAAACAAGCATAGGATTTCCTCACTCAAATGCATTCACATAAGCATACAAACACATATAAAGCATAAACCCAAGGATTTCCACACACAAAATCGCATTCAATAAGCATTATAACACATATTAAACTCAAACCCCACAAAATTTTCTTGTCTTTCTAAAACCTAATTTTTTCGTGACCAAGAATTCAAGCAAACACCTTCATATCTTCTTAACCTTATTAAAAACTGCTTATAAAGTGATAAACTCATTCAAAACTGCTATAGCTGAGCAAACTACACACCTTAGGCATCAAAACCCCTCAACTAATTTTCACTAACCCTAGGCCAAATTCTAAGGATTTCAAGCAAACAATCGAGTTACAACCTAATTCTTTTTGTAGATAAGTTGTTTAGATGATAAGGAACATGTTTGTAGTTTACCTCTAGTCTTGAAATGGTCTGATTTGTGTGATCTTGAGGGTGACGAGTTGATAGGTGAGGAGGGAAAAGTTTAAGTATGATTGTGTGTGTGTTACTGTGACAAGAAAGAGAGGGAAAGGGGTGTTTGTGTTAAAAGTTTCACCTTTTGACACAAATGCCCCCTGAACTCTTTATTCCTTTCTATTTTTCATAGTAACTTTTCTTAACGCATAACTAGTTTCACTAAAGGCACAATTAGTCCCTAAAGTTTATACTACAATGCTTAGCTATTTATTTTTGCACTTAAGTCCCTAAAGGCATAAACATATAACATTTAAGGCACAAATAAGCTAAACTTAATTAACTCCCCTTTAATTGTTAACCCATTATTGTTTAAAACCTTTTACCATTTAGTCCTTGATGACTTTTTGAAGAAGCAATTTGACATTTTCTCCCCCTCAAACAATGACCCGTTTTCTATTTAAAGAGTTGTAGTCGTTGTTTGAGTAATCAAATGCCTTGAAAATCATTTTCTGATGAATTACTAAGATGATTATTTTATTTTTGAAAAATCAACACCATTAAAAATAAGATTTCTCTTATTTTGACACATAATCGCACTGACACGTACACTCATGGATAAAGAAAGCACGGGTTGTGCTGCAAAGTAAGCACAAACCTTTGCACGGTGATAAAGTGGACTATGCCCAAGAATAAATTCTCGTTGAGAGGTCAAGTTTTATTTTTGATATACTTGCCTTTAAGAAGCCATATGTCATGATTTCTATTCGAACTTTATTTACAGCTTTGTGTCATTGTTAAATGACATTTCTGAAGCCGTAAATATTATCGATGCTAGAAATCATGACATGAAAATATATTTTTGTCTTTTTTTGATATTTTAATTTTGTTTTTTGTTTTTATAAAATTTTATAAGAAGTGAAAAATCTTTTTGTGTTTTTGTGATCTATCGATAAGGAATTCAATTTTTTCTCGACATAGAGCCTTGGTGAAGATGTCCACTAACTGGTATTCCATTCTGACAAAGTAAAGCTCGACGAATCCGTTCTCCACTTGCTCTTTTATAAAGTGATATATGATGTCGATATGCTTTGATCGAGAATGTTAAACATTGTTGCATCATAAGGCAATAGCGCTTTTGTTATCACAGTACATTGTAATTTTATTGAATCCAAGGCCATAGTCGGTAAGTTGTGATCTCATCCAAAGGACTTGAGCACAACAGCCGGATAAGGCTATATATTCAGCTTCCATACTGGATATTACAACGCTTTTCTTCCTTTTTGATAACCAACTAACAAGTTTGTCTCCTAGCAATTGCATACTTCCAGATGTACTACGTCTGGTATCTTGACAACCCGCAATCAGCATCTGCAAAAGCTGTTAGAGCAATAGCAGAATCCTTCGAGTACCACAGTCCCTGATTGACAGTTTCTCTTAGATATCGAAAGATTCTTTTTACAGCATGTAAATGCTTTTTAGTAGGACGAGCCTGATACCGAGCACACATACAAACAGCATAAACAAGGCCTGGTCGACTGGATGTGAGATACAGAAGGGTGCCAACCATGCCACGATAATGTGTAGGATCAACGGCTTTCCCTTGTGGATCCTCATCCAGTTTGGATTTCTCCACCATGGGAGTATCCACTAGGTCACAAGATTTCATTACGTATTTCTTAAGTGATTCTAGAGCATATTTTGATTGGTTTAAAAAGATGCCTCTAGGACTCTATGAAATCTGTAGTCCTAGAAAAAATAATATTTTGCCCATCATTGACATCTTGAATTTGGAACACATTATCTCAGAAAACTTCTCACATAGTTTAGTAGTAGTAGAAGCAAAAATTATATTGTCAACATAGATTTGTACCAGGAGGATATCTTTGCCTTTTCTGCTGATGAACAGTGTGGGATCAACCGTGCCTTTGGAGAATCATTGGGATAGCAGAAACGATGACAATAGATCATACCACGCGCGTGGAGCCTGTTTCAACCCATATAGAGATTTCTTCAGTCTGTACACATGATTAGGATTGTCTGGATCCAAAAATACATCTGGTTGGCTAACGTAGACTTCTTCACGCAAAATGCCATTCAAGAATTCCGTCTTTACATCCATCTGGTAGACGATCATATTCATATGAGCAGCAAAAGCGAGAAATATCCGAACAACTTCTAGTCTAGCCACGGGAGCAAAGGTTTCTTCGAAATCATTTCCCTCTTCTTGACGATATCCACGAGCTACCAATCTAGCCTTGTTTTTCAATATCCCCCCCCAATTCATCCAATTTGACCTTATATATCCATCTTAAAGTGATAACCATTACTTTTTACATTGCCATAATCCATCATGACTGAGTTAGTGCAACTTTGTATGTCTTAGGTTCAACTGAAGTTAGGAAGGCATCATAGTAGCAGAACAGGGCTTGTTCATGTAGTTGAAGTCTTGTGGAAACGGCTCTGGAAGGGTCACCAATTATGTTTTGTAACGGATGATCTTTTGTCCATTTACTGAGGTGTTTTGAGATTAGAGCATCTGAGTGCAAAGTAGTAGGAAAAACATCCGATGATAAGGATTCTTCAAAAACAGTTTCTGGAATTAGAATGCCAAAATAAGGATCGTTACACATATGTGCAACCTCAAGGTCATGTGACTCTTCTTTAGCACAGAGAGGAATTATTTGGGATTGTGATTGTTGAGTGGTTTGTGATGTACTTGGTAAGGGTGCATCTTGATCAATAGTTGTTGAGGAAGGTGAACTGGTTGACTCAACAGGAGCTGGAGCTTCTTCTACAGGAACTGGAGAGGTAACACTAGCTGGAGGAGAGAAGAACTCATCAAACACTGGTTGAAACACCAGATCCCATTCATGCCTTGATTGTGGTACAAATGGTGCTGAAGGAGGAGGATTTGGAATGAGTCCTGAACTGGGTGTTGCAGGAGTCATTTCATGAAGCGTGGGTTCTAAACTGCTTTGTTCAAAAGCCATTGCCGTCAGCTCATCAAAATTAACATGGATAGTTTCAATATTTTTTGAGTATGTAGGTTGTAAATACGGTAAGCTTTCTTCTTGGGTGCATATCCAATGAAAATACCTATATCTGCTTTAGCTTGAAGTTTACCCAAATTCTCACTATCATTGTTTGGGTAGCAAAGTGCACCAAAAACGTGAAGGTAGGATAAATCGGGTTTTCTCTCATGTAAGAGCTTATAAGGAGTTTTCCATTGCGACGTCGTATAATGGATCGGTTTTGAGTGTAACATGCAGTAGCAACTGCCTCAGCCTATAGAAATAAAGGAGCTTTTGCATAGATGTTCGAGCGGCTTCAACAAGAGTGCGATTTTGCCTTTTAACAACACCATTTTGTTGTGGAGTTCGCGCAACTAATGTTTCATGAGAGATGCCAACTTGTTCATAGTAGTCTCGCAGAGTTTGATTAACAAACTCAGTTCCATTATCTATATGAATGTTCCTTACAGTTGCATTCAATCTAAGTTGTATCATTTTCAGAAACTTGATTATAAAAAAAGAAGCTTCATCTTTTGATGCTAGAAACTTCACCCATGTGAACCGAGAGTAATCATTCACAATGACGAGGGTGTACTTTTTCCCATATACACTTGCAACACGCATAGGCCTATAGAGATCCATGTGAAAAAGATATAGTTTTTCTTAATTAGTGTCTTTAGATTTAGGTTTATGTGATCGTTTCTTGCTTTTTCCCATGGCACATGCAGAACACAAATGGTCTTTTTTAAATTTAAGTCTGGGAAGACCACGTACTAGACACTGGCCAAGTGATTAATAGCACCAAAATTCAAATGAAACAGATGACGATGCCATAACCATGACTTAGTCTTTATAGCTTTTGACAAGAGACATATAGGAGAAGATGCCATCATATCCCCAATGGACAGAGAATACAGGTTAGTTCCTAGAGACCCTAAGAGTAAATGAACACCTTCTAGATTACGAACAAAGCATGCATGTTTTCTAAAAGCTACTTCAAGATCTGAGTGGCAAAATTGACCAACTGAGAATAGATTGTGTCCTAGTCCTTCCACATAATAAACCCTTAAAATTGTGACGGTCCGTAGCTGATAATCACCATACCCCATAATCTTCACAACTTGGTCGTTACCGAATTTGACAGTACCGAGAAATTTATGAACGAAATTGGTGAGCTGAGAGCGATCCCGGTCATGTGCTTGGAGCATCCGGAGTCCAAATAATACAGAATAATTTGGACAACCTGTAGTCGATAAGAGATGAAGAAGATGGAGCAACTGAAGTATTAGAACCCCAAGATGTACCGGGTTTCATTCTGTTAGCAGTAATAGATTTTGCAACCTTAGGTTTGCTATTTTGAACAAACTTAGGTACTTTAGGTCTCTTGGTATATACTCTAGTTACTACATGTTTTAGTGCAACTACTTCAAGAGGAATGGGAACCCTAAGAGGCACTTTATTAGTGGCAGTTAACCTAGTTAAAGGGTACGCATTTTCAACTAAGGTAAAAGTCCTTCTAGTGGGTTTCCATTTATATCCAACAGAGTTAAACACTTTTCTAGTAGGTTTCCATTCTTTTTTTCTTTTTCTTTTTCTTAGAGGCAGATTTGGCACGCACATTCATACTATTTACATGATCAATTAAACACATAGCATGATTAGCATCAAACAAACATTCATTGCATACAAAACAAAGAGCCTTAGCACCTTTAACAGGATGCTTAACATGTTCATTACAGACATTTTTAGAATCAGAGTACATTTTATTCAAACTAGATTTAACTTTCCTAGATTGGACTTCTACTTTATTCTTCTCATTACTACTTGATGTTTGTGAAATCCTATCATTCTTTGTATTGCCTGAAGGCTTTGATCCGCTAGCACTAGTAGAAGGGTTTACTCCTGTAGAAGACAATAGATGCCTGTTAGTTACTTTGGGAATGTTGCCTGATGATGTGACAGTGTCAGAAAATCAAACTATTTTCTTCTTGTTAATAGGCTTGACCGCAACTAATTTCTCACTAGGTTTGTGAATATCAGGGAAGTATCTCTAACATAACCTAGCAACTCTTGAATCAACTTAAAATACATACAGGCTGAGTAAGATGCACTATCTAAAGGGTTTCATGATTTAGCTTGTTTAACTACCTCCCTAAGAATAGCAACTTGTTTCATAATATGCTTAAGGTAGTATTCATGAGCTTCCCTATTATTCTTAACTTTAAGAGCTAAAATTACTAGGTCAAGCTTATACATTCCTGGAGCAATAGTGGTAGCATTTGACATTTGGGTAGCATTATCAACTATGTCATTTCCTTTTAATTTTCTAAGATCATTTTTAATGCTGTTATGACAAACACTTTTTCCTGAAGTTGAGCATTTAAATCAGAAATTTCAACAAACTTTTGATTTACTTGATTAACCAAAGATTCAGTTTGTTCTTTAGCACGAACACGTGATGGTTTAATTGAATCATAAAGTTGTTTATAAGTCTGTTTCAAATGCTCATTTTCAGCAATTAGTTTTGTCACCCTATGTTCCAGTTCAATGTTGATAGTCTCAATTTCATCGAAGTCCTTTTTCACACTTTCATTGGTAGAAGTTTCATTGGCACGCTTAATGTGTGCTTTCAACTTCTTGATTGTTATGTCTTTTGCTTGAAGACCAACTTTTAAATTGTTCATTTCAAACAATTGATCAAATAAAGGTTCAGTTTGGTTCACAGATGTGTTATTCATTTGAAAAAATTCTTTATCGAGTTGCATTGAAAGTTCAAGAGAAATGCAATGTTGTTCAAGTTTAGAAAAGCTTTTCAAAAGTCTATTATACTCATCCTTTTCAACCATGTTGTGTTGTTTCATAAGCTCAGCTTCAAGTTCGAGACACTTGTTGAACATTTCCACATAATTCACAGAATCATTCATTGCAACAAAAGAATTTACATTCACAGAAGTATTTTTATCCAATGAAGAATTCACAACAATATTCACAATATCTTGAGAAATGATTTGATCCAAGAGTTGATCGTTTTCAATCAAAAATTGTTTCTTTTGAATTTCAAAGTACTGTTTGTCTACATGATATTGTTGAACAACAGCTTCCATCTGGTTAAAAACTGTTTGTACTTCTGTTACATCATTTAAAAGATCTTTATCAAAAACATTGAATATGTTTTTTAAGGTCTTTACAAATGGAATTATTTCTTTTAGAAAAACAGCTTTAGTGTGTTCGATTTCGTGATCGATTGTATGAAGTGAAGTGTTAACGGGATCCTACAATTGGCATCAGAGCTACGTGTGGATTCGTGGTTGATTCGTGTGGTTCAACAAGATCAAATTCGTGGTCAAAAATAAGTCAATAGAAAAAAAATCAAACCCGAATTTTTGTGCTTAGATGTGTGAATGTTTATGTTATTAAGCAAGATCTAGGCATAAGGTAGCTAATTGTGCAAGAGAAATCAAGTTAGAAGGTCAAAAAGGGTGATTATTAAGCGATTTTTGGTGGAAAAGTCGTATTGTTCGTAGTTGCGTTTTGACTTTCTGGCAAAGTTCATGTTGCGTTTTGATTTTCTTCATGTTGCGTTTTGATGTTCTTCATGTTGCGTTTTGATTTTTTGGTTGCGTTTTGGTTCATTGCGTTTTGATTGCAGGTTGCGTTTTGATTGCAGGTTGCGTTTTGAAGAAATTTAATTGCGTTTTGAAGAAATTTCATTGCGTTTTGATTGCAGGTTGCGTTTTGAAGAAATTTCATTGCGTTTTGACCAAATTTCATTGCGTTTTGACCAAATTTCATTGCGTTTTGACCAAATTTCATTGCGTTTTGACCAAGATTCATTGCGTTTTGACCAAATTTCATTGCGTTTTGACCAAGATTCATTGCGTTTTGACCAAATTTCATTGCGTTTTGACCATTGCGTTTTGACCATTGCGTTTTGAGCATTGCGTTTTGACCAAATCTCAACCATTGCGTTTTGACCATTGCGTTTTGACCAAATCTCAACCACTGCGTTTTGGTGTCACTGCGTTTTGTGTGAAGAAAAGGGTTTCAGTAAAACAGCCATAACTTTTGATCCGTAAGTCCGTTTCAGGCCCGTGACCTCTCAAATCGAAGAGAAAAACAAGACGGAAGCCGCTGTAACCACCCTTTAGCTGGTTAAGGATTTCTCGAGGCCCAAAACCCTCGTTTACTATGATTTATTGACATTTTTCAGTTTTTTGGAATTTGTGTTACACTTGTTTTTGTTCTAGCTCACGACCCATCTGTCATGAAGATTAATATTGAGTAGGATCTGGACATTTGCTATCATGGCTTATCTCATTCTATGGTTAATTCACAAAGTTGGGTTTGTTCAGAATACGGCTGCTCTTGCACACTTTGATTTTGACATATCATTATGTCGTGGTTGTCAAGTGTGGTACCGCGGAGTGATCCTATCGAAACCGTCAACTAGACAAATTGGCCATAACCAACAAGCTTTGGCTATGAGATCTCGTCACAGTCAGTATTTCATATGCATCCAAATCATCTGCTTTGATAAGTTGCATTGTGTGTTATGACAGGACTATTGTAATCTGGACCTTCTGCAATTACTGGGGTCTGCCAGAATTCACAAATTCTTCCTCATTCAGAACTTTACCATTTCCTTGAGCTTCGACCAATAGAACTTTATCCCTGAACCATGTAGCATCTCTTTTCCTCTTTGGCTTTGGACAATGTCTTGCCATGTGACTATACCTTGGCAGTTTAAAACACTTTACAACATTTGTTGATTCTCGAATAATTCGCATTCCTGTTCGGAGTATTAGACACTTGTCCTGATGTACCAGCAGCTTAAGAATTGTCTCCGCCTGATGGTGGTTGGACAGTGGACCCTTCCATCATTGAATACGTTGATTACTGTCTTTGGTTTAGATGAATTTCTTAGATAGTTGTGGTAGATAGGAAATGAGGATGTGGACGACAGTAGAAAAAAGGGTCATCATTTTGTTAATGGCATCAATAAGGTCATCTCCTTACTTAAACACAGGAACTGCTAGACTGGAGTCTATCAGAGGAAATTTAAACCAGAATGCTGTTTGTTGATATATGTAGATGACATTATTTCTATTTGAGGATAAAATGGTAGGCTGTGGACAAGCTCTTGTTGATTGGTGGTTGAGTAAGCCATTTGGATACGGTGTTGAGGATAAGTAGTTGAATATGTTGTGTAGGAGGGTATTGATCCCTAATGAGGAGATTGAGATGTGAAAACAGTTGTTGGAACTAAGAAAATGTTGTATGACGTATTATTATTAGTGCTTTAAGATGAGATGTGTAATCTGATGGTTTGCAACCTAATGCAAAGTGGATTCTGATTGCGTGCTGGCATAATTACAGACTTCATTTGCCATGGAAAAGAAAAATTTCTTGCTTGTTCAAGTTAGTGCATGATTGCTATTCGTAGTTGGTAGTATGCAAATTTTTAATATGCATCGTCATCTGTACTAAATTTCTCCAATTCTGTGAAAGATATGTTAAGAACATGCGTTTGATCTTGAAATTGCTCCAACTTCATTTTGTAAATGTTCATGTCATTGATCAGTTGTGTTAATCTCAAAGTATATACTTATGTTGTGTTACACCTTGTGTGTGCAAAAAATTATCAATATCGCTCATAAACGTATACACTCCCTTTCCTGCTTTGTCAATGAGGTACCTTGCATTAGTAGTTAAACTCTTTCCCATAGATCCTTGGCAACTCTATGATGATTAACAAGTGAATAGATATCTGCTGGTAGACCTTGAAGAATGATATTAGTTGCCTTCATATCACATTCAGCTTGAATTTTCTCTGTAGCAGACAATTTAGAATATTTCTTTGTCCTGGTCACCCTATTTTCTTCAATCGTAGGCATTTGAGTGTTGTGTTCATAATGTTTCAAGTATCATTATTCTGTGCTCTTTGTTTTTCATGTAAAGTTCCATTCTACTTTTACAAGAATCATACAGGTCTTTGTCCAACATTGGTAGACGATTGTCAGCACCAAAGAGTATCATGTACTCAGCAAGAGTATTCTTTTGTCCAAATGGTGAATTGAATCCATGTTTGATTTGAGATGAAATAAGATGAGAATAGATAACTCTTTGATCGTTCAGTGATAACAGGTTGTTGTGTTAAATTGTTGTTTGTTTTAAGTGAATGAGTCTATAAGATTACAGGGTTTTTACATTCTTGATATTTTGTGAATTATAATTATATTCTATCACGGGATTTTATAAATCACTGAATAATCGTTAGAAAATCTCTATGGCAATATGGTATAAATCTACATAGGTAGTGTATATGTCTCCAAGTGTAAAAGTAATAAATCACCTTTAAAATGTATGAAATCGCCGGGTAGATAGAATGTATAAATCGCTGGATTTCGTTTGGTATAGAATCGTTGGATTTGGTGCCATGTATATATTCGCAGGATTTTTAGTCGCATAAATCAGTTGGTTTTTATTAAGTATAAAATTGCTGGATTCACTCAAGTATAAATCGGTGGATTTGAAACACGTATTTATCGACTGGATATACAAACGTATAAAATTCGCGAATCTAAAAACGTATAAATCAACGGACTTTGGACACACGTATAAATTCACAGGAAATGCGCACGTATATATACGTCGTATTACCAAACATATAATTCATCAGAATTCAACACGTATAAATCGTTGGAATCAAACACGTATAAATCGCCAAATTCAATACGCATAAATCGCCGAATTCAAACAGTGTGTATAAAAAACCGTCTTCAAACACTTCAAATCACTTAAAAATATATTTTTTGACGTTTTTACTTGAATCCACTTATACTTCTTGCTATTCTTAGGAATATGTGAACCTAAAAAAACACAAAATTTATTGATTTAAACACATAAAAAATTTGAATCAAGATTTGGTAAGCCTAAAATCCTTTTCAAACCAAAAATAGAAACTAGATTGAAGTTTTTGAGTTTTTCCAAAGTTTTTTCTTGTATCAAACTGCATATTCTAAGATAAATAAATCAAGAAAGTACTGATCTTTTTAGGTATTTGAACACACAAAAGAGGAAATCTTTTGTAATGAGTTCGAACCAAAGTACAAAATTAACAAGTATACTAAAAAACGCAATACAACACCAAATCTTTATCACCCCTTGCTCTTGATACCAATTGGAAGAATACTATATTAACTCCTTAACTCAAATCTAATAAAAAAGAAAAATAGAGAGAGAATAAGGTGGGATGAACCTTCTAGTGAGAGAAAGGGAAAAAGGAAACTATTAATTTAGAAAATGAGAAGTGAACAACCAACCCATCTCTAAGGTATGGGAGAGTGGTACTTATACCACATTAATGCACGGCTATAGGGTGGCTTGTATAGGCTTTTAAATGGGCTTTCGGCCCGTTTACCTGGTATAGGTTCCAAATAATACTATACGAGCTATTAACGATATAATTGAAGTGAACAACACTTTTCGTGAACCTAACAATGTATAACACAATCGAGAAAAATAAAGAAAAGACGAAGAAAAGATATCAAGCTAACAATACATGCATTAGTGAAGATTTCGCCCATAGTGAAAGACCTTGGGAGGACCTTGAACGATAAATAATTCACCAACTAACATGGTTCTCGACACATAAGTATTGTTGCAATATGATGCCATACTGAAGACTGGTGTATTATATCATGTTGCGTGCAAATTTTAAGCAAAAGGTCAAAAATTCAAAAAGCCATCGCGCAGGAATATGCTCTAATTGATGGTTAACACCTTAACCGTAGGCTAGCACTTCAACCGCCAGCCAAGGACCAAACCGCCGTCAGTGGCTTATCCGAGCTGAAAAGTTGCATTAAGTGGTTTTAACACCCACAATTAATTAGAGTTCGATCATATCTTCACCATTAATTGGAGTTCGTTCATTTATCCAAACCAACATACATGAGTTTTTCATGATATGTGGTATTTTCTAAATACAAATCTTTTTATTCACTTGGTAAAAATTTATTTATTTGACATAATAAATACTAAAAAATATGCTTAATTTTGTTCGCAAATACGGTTTGTTTCGGTTTTTTTCTTATGTCTTGCAGGTTATAAGGATTGAAAACGGTGCAATTATAAAGGGGAAATTATCGGGCTTTATTTTGGGTCAAGTCTAATTTTTAATCAAGTTTAAGACTGATAGTCGTGGGAATAGTCCCAAGCATAGCCAGTGGAAAAAGCGCGAGAAAACGAGTCCAAAGGTACCCTCGGATCTTATTGGGCCAACCCGTAACCCATTTATAAGGGCCGGGCCAGCCCATATTATATTTAGCCCATTTTTCTCAATCAAATGAAATGAAATAGGAATAAGCCTCACGTGAGGCAAAATTAATTCATCACTAGCACATGACATCCCATTTTCATTTTCTTGACTTATTATATCCCGACACGTGGCATTGCATATATGGCTATATTCATTTCAATTTTGATGGAGTAAATGGTAAGCAGTATTATACACATGAATGGGAAGTCATCACGTGCTCTAAATTAATTCAATTCATCTCACGTGCTTCTCCACTAGTTGGTTTTTGGAACATTGGGAGGGAAGCATTGCAAGAGCATAATTTCTTCAATTTCTCTTGCAATTTAATGTTTTAGCAATTGATCCAAGGGCTAATATTCTGCGTGAGTAGTGATAGCTTTAATGGAGGCTACGTGGAAGAATTGCAGCGGTGGAAGTTTTCTTATTTCTAATTCTGGATCGAGGGTACGAGAAAGAAGGCATTGATTGGTCAATTTTTTATGAGCGGTGGGGACTGAAGTTTAATTTTTTCACCACTTGGGCCTCTTTTATAATTGCACACGCTTCCCTGGCTATTTTTTGGGACGAGGAGGAAAATGATGCTTATTGTAAAAGCTTTTATAGCTTATTTAGCTTATTGTAATCAAGATTTTGAGCTTATTAATGAAGATGTTTAAGGTTGGTTTTTATTAAATGCTTATTATTTCTTAATGCTTATTTTCTTTTTATGCTTATTCTTCTACTCTTTCTCTTCTTTTGCTTATTTCCAAATAAGCTCATGCTTATAGCTTATTTTTGGATCCGATCTCTTAAGCTTATATTCTAATAAGCTTCTTTAATAGCTTATTTAGACTAGCTTATTTTATATTGTTTTTGATTTAGAGCTTTTCGAGTGAGCTTATTTTAGCTTATTTTCGATTGCTTATTTTTCTAGCTTATTGTTTTTAGATCTAATCCTTAAATATACCCGTCTCTTGTTCACTTGATTGAACACCTTGGTTTCGGGTGGATTAGATCTAAAAATAATAGATCTTGTCTTTTTAGCTTATTTTCTAGCATAAAGTTTGTTGCTTTTAGCTTATTTGATTGAATCTAAGCTTATAGATCTAAATAAGCTTTTGCTTATTTCATCTTTTAATCTCTTTTCTTTTCTTTTCTTTTTCAAAAGTGCTTATTGTTTGATTAAGCTCGATTCGAATGCTAAAAAGGGTGTCATGAGTCTCCTACTCGACTTATTCATTAAGTCTTGAGCACCTTTATCTTCGAGAGCTTATTATTTAGCTTATTTAGTCATAAAGTTCTAAACTTTACTAGTTTTTCTTATAGCTTATTAAGCTAGGGCTTATTTCGAAGGGTACTTGTAGCTTATTTGAGAAGTGGCTTATTTATAAGCTTATATTCTTCATCCTTTCTTCGAAAAAGCCTTGATAGCTTTTTAGCTTATTCTAATTTTTATTTCAAAAGTAGTTTTTTTATATAGATTTAATCTAGTTTTATTTTTACAAAATTTAGTTTTCAAAATAGCTTATTTTTTTCTAAAAAGGTTTTTCATCTTATTAGCTTATTTTGCCCTAACTTTTCATGTCTTATTTCTTATTCCATCTTTCTACATCTAAAGCCGGAGCTTAAGGGTCTTATAAGGTTGATAAATAGATAAAGTTTTGATCTTTATAGTTTTTATGAAAGTAATTAGTAGATAAAGTTGACACATTTATTTGCTAATTAGTGAAGTAGAGCTTAAAAGTGACAAACTTATTTGTTTATTAAGTTTGTAAGATCAGGTGGTTATCGTTTATTTGCAGCTCTTCAATTTGGTTTCATTTTCTATCATTTTCAATTAATTAGTGTAGATTTAATTTGTTATTTTATAAAATGTTTGCTGATTTGATATTTGCCATGCGTAGTGAGTAGTTTAACTTGTGTTTGCTAAGTGATTAGTGATTTGGAATTTAAGTGCGGTTTTAAAAAGGTTAAAAAAATTAATAGTCAATTTACACACCGTCATTTACTTTTAATGCAATTTAAATACTTGTCATTTATTTTAAAAAGCATTTTACTTTACTTGTCATTTAATTTTTTGCAACTTGTTTTCTAAGGATTTTAATTCGTTAAACCTAAGCCCACACTTAATGAACATTTCACGTCACTTAGCAAGCATATTTGTCATTTATATCAATTTTAGTATAATCTTTTAGTTTTTAAGAATTAATATTAGTTTAATTTTTAGTATAAAAATAGTTTAAAACCAAAACTAAAATATTTGTCATTCAAGCACCAAACGAAACATTCTCATGAATTTCAATTCATCTCCCGCCGTGGAAACGACACTCGGAAGATAGACTATTATTTTTCCTAAAGTAATTGTCTTATCTGACGGGATATACTATATATTATTACGACACGCGTTTGACGTTTATCAGTTGCTAAGCCAAGACTCGGACGAAGACATACAAACTCTACATCAATCTATTTTTTTAATAACATAATACATCATAACTTGGGGTTTACAACACGTACCCCTACACTTGAGCTTTTTACATACTCGATATTTACAATCTAACTAATGACCCGATTTGAGGTGAATCAAAATAACATAGAGATCATCTAACAAATATATGGGGGTATTGACTTAACTTTTCTTCCCCATTCTTCTACGAAATATTAACTACAATTGAATCCCCAATCGTTCCAAAACTTGTATTTAACAAGGATAAGGACTTAGCAACCGAGTACTCCAAATAATTAACTTGGGTAACACTAAATGTACAAAAGGGCGAGTACATTACAAGGCGGGGCTAAGGCGACCTTTGGGTGAACGATTGGGTTTAAGTGACAATGCTCTTCATTAAGATCTGGCTTAAATAAAAATACGAGAACCGTAAAAAAGATAGGCTCTACAGAGGGGTACCGCACTAAAAATGAGTGCTAACAAAGGTGTGAGATAGTTTACATATCGGTGTCTCATCATAACAATTACAAGTTAAACATGGTTAATCCTATGCCTCTTTTCCAGCAAATCCTAATAACTCACTGCGGTCTCGGATGCTGCACAAAAACAAGTTCTAGAATTTAATATATATTCGGGAAACTTGAGAGTTTTTGAAACCTAAGGTCCGTGAGTCCCGATACTAGTCTCTGTGGGGTGTCAAAAGCCTGGTCACTTAGCCGCAAGGTTGGGATGTGCCAAGACGAAAGTCGCTACATGGGATGATCCCGCCTTCAAACTCATTATTCTTAGGTGGAACGTGAAGCACAGTAATTTGCAAAACGTTGATCCATGGTTGAAATTCAAAATAGCACATTCACCTAAGATATAATAAACGTCGGGAGTAAAATATTCACAAGTTGCAAATATGAGTAGTGTTAGCATTTTTACTGATATTTAGCTGTGATTTCATTTTAAGCTTGGTTTGGATAAGTGAAAAGTCGGGGACGATGAATTTATCCTTTTTGGGGCATTCTCGAATCGAAATGCATCTTGTTCTATGATCCCTAACAGTTATGGAAATAATGAAAGTCGAAATATTATTAGTTTATATATAAAAAAATGAAAAAGTTTTATAAAAATGGAAAATGGGGTGTTTTATAACTTGTGATTTCTTAACTCTCCCCACAAAAATCTTTGATACTTTTCAAGGATTTAGTTTGGGGAAGTTTTGAGGTATTTGGTTATAGAGAATATAATATTGCGTGAGGACACACAATCGCTTAGTTTGGGGAATTTTGATATGTGTGAAAACACATATCCGTTTTATATCAAAAATGGCCCTAAAAAGACAAAATTGTGCTTTAAATGCTTGAATATTGCTTGTTTTGTCTTTATGATTGTGTAGGTACGGATATTGCAAATATCACAAGAAAACGGTCAAAACTAGACAAACACGGACACGGGAACGAAAAAGAGAATACAAGAGCCGGGAGAATGCTATCAAAGGTCAACAAAAGTCAACCCTTGGTCAACCAAAGTCAACACACAAAATGACAAAACCCAAATTTCCCAAATCAGTCCCTCAAAGAAAACCAAATTGCAAAAATAGTCCCTAAACCCTAACGGTGTTAACTCTTTAATTTATAAAGAGTTAACACCCGTTAACCCTTATAACAACACCAAATAAACCGGCCCAATACCCTTTTGTTATTATCCCGAGCCCAAACACACCCATGGCCCAAAGTATATCACCCGGGTCAAAAAGAAAGTCAAACAAGAATAATAAAAGAAAAAGGGGCGCGGGAAATATTGTTACTACTATTCATCTCCTTCCCCGTTTTACCTCGAGTCATAATCAAGGGGTAAATGCAAATTGGTGACATGGCTATGTAATTCAAGTGATAAAGGACACCTTGGCAGAGTTAAACGTCACATGATGCTCTCATTGGCCAATTCCCAAGAAGAATGACACGTGAGCTTGAGAAGAAACACAAGGGGAATGGATAATTTGCACTATAATGAGTGCAAAAGAAGCACACGAGGCCTGACACACGGAATGCCACGCTGGCAATCCGTGTGCTCCTCAATCTAATCCAACGGCTCAAAGATGGTATCTAATGATTGCTAAGAATGAAGGGACAGGATCAAAGGGAGCGTGTACCTGACTCAGGGGCCTAGAAGCTTCTCCCAGGCAGTATAAATACAAGCAATCACTCACAAACGAGATATCTAGGAGTAGGATAAGAATAGCTTATTTAGTAGCTTATTTCCATGTAATTTTAGCTTATTTTAGATGTAATCTTCTTTTCATTTAAACTTGTAATCAGTTAACCTTTTATCAATAAAAGTGTTTATTTTCATTTAAGCTTAATGAGTTTTTAGTTTTTACTTAAAAAGTATAAAAAAAACTCTCAACTGTTCTTCATAAGCTCTGAATAAGCTCTTAAGCTAGTCACATTCTTATCTAAGCTCAAAAAGCTTAAATAAGCTCAATCATATACAAATCCTCCCTCAAATGTACCACAGCTCAAATTTGGATGATGGATCAAACCTGGAAGGATCCATAGACCTCACTGGCTTATTCTAAATAAGCCAGAGCTTGTAGACATAAGCTCTTGTTGAGCAATAATCCCTGTTTAGCTGGGATTCAGGTTCTATAACTCATTTACCTTTCTGTTTTAAATATTTTAGTATAATTTTGCTTATTAGCTCAGTAATTGCTTAATCTGCTTATTTACTTGCTTAATTGAGCTTAATCCTGTTTTAGTATGCCTATTAATCATGTTTGAGTGTCTGTTTTCTAGATTGATAGTGTAGATCTTAGTTTTTCTTTTTTGCCTTATAAATCAAATAAAAACCAAAAAATAATAATTAGCATAGGTATAAGTTTTTCAATTCTGGCTTATTTGCTTATTGATAAAGGTTTATTTTGGTTGTTATAAGCTGTGCACTATCTGGTTTTAAAGTTTTATTCACTAGATTTCATTTTCAAAGCTTAAATGGATTTTAAAACTTTTAAAGGGGTGTTTAGGACAACAGCACTAACCACAAGCTAGTGTTGTTTGTGACCACTTAGTCTCTTATAGTTGATTTAAATCTCTCATTTAAACTGTTTTGAATAAGATTTATAAGTTAGATTAGTTTTAAATTAGTTTTCATTAGTTGGTTTATTAAAAGCTCAAATCTGTTAAGATAACATTTAAAGTATTAAGTCTTATTCAGTTCTAGCTTTTGACTTTGCTTAATTTGCATTTAGTTTAGTGTTAAAATAGAGTAGAATAAAGGATCTTAAACCTGCATTTATAAAATTTTGCTCATATGCATGCCAACTGCATCAACAGTTTTATTATGCAAACAGTTTCTTTTTTAGCTTAATTTCAATTGGTAAAAAATACTTTAAGCTTTTCAAATTTCTTGCACAAGTAGATTATAAGGTAGTTTAAGTAAGTTTGAGCTTATTTTAGCTTATAAATCTTATTTAGTAATTTGTTTTTAGCTTTCAATTAAGCCATTTGTCTTTTTGAAATCCAAAAACCAACTCAGTATTTCATTTAGCTTTTTCATTAAGCATTTAGTTCTCAAAATAATTTTTAAAAGTAGATTTAAGAAGCTTATTAGTTGTAGTATAAGCTTTCATAAGCTATTTCCCCACAAGGATCCAAGAGCTTATTGAAAAATAAGCTCAAAGATCCCTGTAGGGACTGTTTGGGTCTCAGGTTTTGTCAAGTGCTTATTTCAGTTTTTATAGCTATTTTCTTAAAACTTTTGCTTAATTTGTTCTTATATTAGCTTATTAGGTTAGTTTAAATTAGTTCTTAGCTTATTAAGTCAGCTTGTTGCTTAATTTAGTTTTTTTTCATTAAGACCAAAAACACCAAGTCAGTAGCCTGTAGCTTTTTCCTAGTACTTTTTAGTTGCTTAATTAGATTTCAAAATGTGTTTTGCTTATTGTTTTAAGTAGATTTTTAGCTGAACTTTAAGAAAGTGTTAAGCTCTTAGTTGTAAGGATCCATTTTAGTGCTTAAAATTAAGCTCAAAATAGTCCCTAAGGCATGTTTGGTTTAAAAGTCTCCAATAGCTTATTTTGATTTTCTAGCTTTTGGCCTATTCTTTTTGCTTATTTCTAGCTTAGTTTAGCTTATTAGCTTAGTCATTAAGTAGCTTATAGCTTCTTTGGTCTGTTTTTAGCTTATTTTAGAATTTGTAGTTTATAAAGTTTCCTAAAAAACCAAAATAAAGTTAAGTAGTTCTGTTTGCTTTTCAGCTATTTTCTAGCTTATTTAGGGCTTTTTATAAAAAATTTCTTTTATTAAAAGTGCTTATTTTCAGCTTTTCTAAAACTTTGTTTTTATAAGTTTTCAAAAAAAGGGGAAGGTGGAAATCGGGGGTGAGCAAGACTCGAACCCCCGACCTCAACACCCTCTACCCTTTTATAGCAACACACCACACACCTCTCTACCAACGCGCCCTGGGGTCTTTTTCGTTAAACCTTTACAACATTTAATTTTTATACACGTTTTCCCTTTTTAGCTTATAAGCTGTTTTAAGCTTATTACACAGCTTATTCGATAAGCTGTGTAATCAAGCTTATTTTTCCTAGGTTTTATTTAGTTTAAGCTATTTTTTGTATTTTTTTAGAATTTTTATAAATAGGTTAGTATTTTTAAACATTTATTTTTGTTAAAAACTTTAAAAAAATCATAAAAAATAGAAAAATAATCAAAAAAATATAAATCTTTTTTAGAAAATTTTCTTTTATCATAAAGTTTCTAGGAAAATTAGTTTTGCTTTCGTAGGGTTAAAATTGCAAAATCTCAATTTTTAAAGAACGGGATTCGTTCCCGTTTACATTTTTCGTGTTTTTAAGCTCATTTTAACTCCGTTTTTGTTCTAGTTTTCTTTAAACTTACTCTTTAGTCAATTAGAGTCCATTTAAAAAGAAAAATTCATTTTAGGTTTGAATTTGGAAATTTAGGGTTTTTAATTGCCATTTAGGGTTCCCGTTCTGCGTTTTTAGTTAAAGTTAATTCCCCGTTATTTGTTTTCGTGCTTAATTGTTATCATTTGCTTATTTTAATTTATAGAAGTAGATAATCAAATCAATCTTTGTTTCCAATTCAAATCATTGTCCGAACAACAAACGTGGTTTCAATTTCACAAATCGTTGGGGAATAACGACCCGGGAATCATACTTCCCGGTTAATATACATATTATATTATATACAATTGTGAAGATTTTCCCTTTTACCTTTGTCTTCAAGGGTAATTTGTTAATTTTCTATCATATTATATATTATTTTAATATGTGTATAAGATTGCTTCAACTAAAAATCTTTTTGAATTTTTGTGTTTTTCGATTTTTTATTGTTTTATTCTTTCGTTTGTGTTTGTTGATCGTGATTTGAAGACCCTTTCGTTTTTGAAAGTTTTGTTTAAAATTCAAAAAATTATAAAATTTAAAAAGTAAAAAAAAAAAAAATTTCTTTTCTTTTAGTATAATTATCATATAAAAATAAAACAAATCAAAAAATACAAAAATTGTCCAAAATAAAAATAAAATAAAATAAACAAAGTTGGTAAAAGAACACCAACAAATAATACCTTCCATTGAGGTATTATCCATTAATAAGTTCCCAACTTCGAATCTTAGATTTAATAAACTTTCATTTGGGTCATTTACGAGGATTTTCGTCTACACCTTAAAAAGTAAAAATTTTAAGAGTTACCGTGAAGTAAATTTGATTATTTGGTTCAAGTTGTCTATCTCGTTATCCGTTAAAATAGATTGTTAAAAATAAAAAATTAAAAAAAAAAATTAAAAAAGTTTTCTTTTTCTATTTTGTGCATGCGTACTCGTTCTCAAACCCGTAACCCTAATCGTCAACAACAAGCCCCACCGGCTGTTGTAGAATCGTTTAATTTAGAAGAACCTTTTGATAATCCTCCCCTAGTTCCAATGGCCGATAATCGGACTATGGCGGAATTACTCCAAGCACCCACCGAGTGGTACGAGGATGCAATCGTAATTCCCGAAATCAACGCTAATTTTGAGTTAAAGCATGGTTTGATCAATCTTGTTCAAAACAAGCAGTTTTTCGGACATGATAAAGAGGATCCACATGCTCACATCCGTTATTTCAACAAGATCACCTCAACAATGAGATTCCCTGACATCCCGAGCACGTCAATTAAGTTTATGCTTTTCCCATTTTCTCTCGAAGGTTTAGCCTGGATTTGGCTAGAGAAAGAACCTCCTCGATCAATTTTGACATGGGATGATCTTGTTTCAAAATTCATTAATCAATTCTTTCCTCCTTTGAAAACGACAAATCTTCGAAACGAAATCACGAGATTTCAACAAAGATTTGACGAATCGTTTTACGAGGCTTGGGATCGATTTGATGATCTTCTTCGAGCATGCCCACATCACGGATTTTCAGAACTACATCAATTCGATACGTTTTACAATGCTTTAAATGCTAATGATCAAGATTCGTTGAATTCCGCTACGGGTGGAAATTTTTTGGATAAGATGCCTCGTGAATGCTTGAAAATTATCGAGAGTAAATCCAAAGTTCGTAATTCACGAAACAAGGCAGTCGTTGCCAAAGTGAGTTTGAATTCATCTACTCCCGGTATTTCACCCGATGTTGCTGCTCTTACAACTGAAGTTTCTGAACTAAAGAATATGATGAAGACTATGCTTATCGACAAGCAAAAAGCCCAAGCTCCCGTACCCATAAAAGCAGTCGAGCAAAGTTGTGTAACTTATAGAGGTGCTCATTCTTATAGAAATTGTCCCACCACCGATGGCAATGTTTATCGAGACAACATTCAAGAGTACATTTCACAAGCTGCTGCAGCTAATTTCAATCAAGGAAATACCAATTCAAGACCTCCGATGGTTGCGAACTAAATCCGACCTCCTGGTTTTCCACTAATTCAAATCAATCGAAACCGTTTCAATCAGAATCAAGGACATAATTTCAACCAAAATCGAGGAACCAATGTCAATCAAAACCGTGTAAATAACTTCTACCAAGGACAAGTTTATCAACCTCCGACTAGTCAACCACCGGTTTACCAAGCTCACCCTTATCAAGCTACCGCTCCGCAAATGCAAGGTGTTTCAAAGACCGATTTTGAGAATTATGTCAAGGCTAATGATGCAATATTAAGGAATATGCAAAATCAAGGCCAAGGTTTACAAAACCAGATGACAAATTTAATGGAAATGCTTTCTAAGTTCGTAAATTCCAATACCGCTTCAACTTCGAGTTCAAGTTCTCTTCCAAGTAACACCGTTACTAACCCGAAGGAAGACTTGAAGGGTATTACTACCCGAAGCGGGGTTTCTTATCAAGGACTTACGATTCCTACTACTTCTTCTCCTAGAGTAGTGGAACGTAGAACCGAGGTGAGAAAGGACATGATTTTTCCTACTAATAACAGAATTACCGAAGACGTCCAACCTCCGGTTGTCCCAGTTGAAAACCAGAATCCGGTTTCCAAGCCAGTTGTTGCTCCCGTTAGTGCACCGATGCCTAACCCAAAACCATCAATTCCTTATCCTTCAAGGCAAAATGATGAGAAGCGCCGTGAAAACGCTAACGAACAAAAAGAGAAATTCTACGAAATCTTTAAAGATATGAGTTTTGAAATTGGCTTTATGGATGCTTTGACTCTTATGCATAAATTTGCTTCAACTCTTAAAGCCTTAATCGGAAAAAAAGAAAAGCTTAGTGAGATGGCTAGAACCCCTTTGAATGAACATTGCTCGACGGTCATACTTAACAAGTTACCCAAAAAACTTGGTGACCCTAGCAAATTCCTTATTCCATGTAAATTTCCCAGAATAGATGAGTGCTTAGCCTTGGCCGATCTTGGCGCGAGCATAAATCTCATGCCATTTTCCGTATGGAAAAAGCTCAACCTTCTAAACCTGACTCCGACGTGCATGACACTAGAACTAGCGGGCCGTTCGATTTCCTGACCGATCGGTATTGCTAAAGATGTCAACGTTAAAGTTGGTGTATTCCAGTTTCCAGCCGACTTCATGGTCGTAGATTTTGAACCAGACCCTCGAGTACCTCTAATTCTCGGGAGGTGTTTCCTTAAGACCGGTAGTGCTTTGATAGATGTGTACGAATGTGAATTAACCCTTCGAGTAGGCAATGAGTCCATTACTTACAATCTTGATCAAACTTCGAGATACTCGGTTAATTATAATGATATGACGGCGAACCGAATCGAGTATTCTCAGGAAGTTCTAGGAGTTTCCAACGTGATCGCGAGTGGCAATCCCACTCCCGGATATGACCCGATAGTTTCAAATTCTTTTCCGACTCTCACTCCTTTCGGGGATAGTGATTTTCTACTTCTCGAAGAAGCTGATGCTTTTCTTGCTCTAGCCGATGATCCAACTTCACCGGAAGTTGATGAATCCTATTATGACCCAGAGGGGGACATTCTTATTCTCGAATCACTCCTTAATAGTGATCCTTCACCTCCTGCGAACCAAGGAAATTATTTGCTGGAAATTTAGAAAGGAACTTAAAATTTGTGAAGCTAAAACTGCCAAATCTTCAATTGATGAACCTCCCGAGGTCGAACTTAAGGACTTCTCTCAATGTAGAATATGCCTTTTTGGAAGACAACAACAAGTTGCCAGTCATAATTGCCAAAGATTTGAGTGTCGATGAAAAGACCGCTCTCATAATGGTTGCTACAAGGTCCCGGAGAAAGGAGCCCTCGCTTGGAATCTCCGACATAAAGGGTATTAACCCGGAATTTTGTTCTCATAAAATTCTTATGGAAGAGGACTACGAACCAGCGGTCCAACATCAGAGAAGGGTTAATCCAAAGATCCACGATGTCATTAAGAAAGAGGTTGAAAAACTTCTTGACACCGAATTAATCTACCCAATCTCGGATAGTCCTTGGGTAAGCCCAGTGCACTGTGTGCCAAAAAAAGGAGGGATGACCGTAGTGACCAATGATGAAAACGAATTAGTACCAACTAGACTTTGTAACGGGATGGAGAGTTTGTATATGATTATCGTAAGTTGATGAGCCCCCCCCAGAACGACACTTCCCTTTGCCGTTTATGGATCAAATGCTCTCGGAGACTAGCAGGAAATGGAATACTATTATTTCCTCGATGGTTTCTGGGTTACTTTCAAATACAATTGATCGAAAGATCTAGGAAAGAAGACCACATTCACCTGCCTATACGAAAGGTTTGCTTCCGCCGCCTGCCTTTCTGGCTTATGCAATGCACCAAGCAGTTCAGGAGGGTATGAGTGGTATCTTCCATGTATGATTGAAAAGACGATGGAAGTTTTCATGGACGACTTTTTAGTTTTCGAACATTCGTTTTCAACGTGCCTTTCTAATTTGAAAGAAGATTGCTTAAACGGTGTGAAGGACACTAATTGGCTCTACACTTGGGAAAAAGCATTTTATGGTGAAAAAGGAATCGTTTCTTGGGCACAAAAATTTCAAGAAATGGAGTGAAGTCGACAAAAGCCAAAATAGACGTCATTGCTAAATTACCTCACCCAACTACCGTCAAGGGTATTAGGAGTTTTCTCGGACATGCAGGTTTCTACCGTAGATTCATCAAGGACTTTTCAAAAATTTCTTGACCCATTCTCCTTGAGAAAAACACTCCTTTCATTTTCTAAGAATGCATTCAAGCTTTTCAGATTTTAAAGAAAAAACTTACGGAAGCTCCAATTCTGATTGCCCCCGACTGGGACCAGCCCTTTGAGCTTATGTGCGATGCGAGCGACTATGCCATAGGTGCGGTTCTGGGGCAACGAATTGAGAAACACTTTAGGCCTATACATTATGCAAGCAAAACAATGACCGAGGCGGAATCGAACTACACCACAACGGAAAAGGAAATGTTAGCTGTGGTGTACGCTTTCGAAAAATTCCGGTCATACCTCATCATGAATAAAAGCATAGTGTATACGGATCATTCCGCCCTTAAATACCTCTTTAATAAGAAAGACGCCAAGGCGCGATTGCTCCGGTGGGTTCTCCTCCTTCAAGAATTCGATTTTAAAGTAATTGATACGAAGGGAGCCGAGAACTACGCGGCCGATCATCTTTCCCGATTAGAAAACCCGTATGAAAATGTTCTCGATCCAAAGGAAATAAACAAAAATTTTCCTCTCGAGACACTTAATATGGTGACTTCTCGTGGTGACCCAAGTACCCCGTGGTTTGCCGATTATGCAAATTTACAGCGGGAATTTCATTGTCAAAGGAATGTCAACTCAGCAGAAAAACTAATTTTTCAAAGATGTCAAACATTATTTTTGGGACGACCCATTTATATTCAAAACATGTGCGGATCAAGTGATCTGGCGATGTGTTTCGGGCCAAGAAGCAGTTGACATCCTCACAGCTTGCCATAATGGACCACCGGGGGACATTACGGTGCCAACTACACTGCCAAAAAGGTTTTTTGACTCAGGATTTTATTGGCCCACAATCTACAAAGATGCCCATGAGTTAGTCAAAAACTATAACTCATGCCAACGTCAAGGAAAAATTTCACAGCGTGATGAGATGCCACAAAATTCTATCCAAGTGTGTCTTTCTCCCGATGTATTTTTCGATCATGAACCACAACACATTGAGAATGAATCAGATCATGTTACTTTTTATCCCAAGAGTGATCCTCTCCACCATGAGTTCACCGGTGAACTTATCACGATTCCTCCAAGAATTGATAAAGAGCACGAGGGTTATATCAATCGAATGTAGTTGCTATGCGGTAATTCATCTTCCCAGTCACCAGAAAATTCTCATACAATCATCGAGTCTCTTCCCACATCTACTACCCTCGTTGAGAGTAGTGACTCCAATAGGGAAGAGATAGATATAGTTTCTAGACCAGATGATTCGATACCACCAGGTATTGAAAGTGATTTTGATTCGAAAGAGGATATTATTGACAACTTGCTTAACGATGATCCCATTCATGAACGTTTAACCTTCGACAGGGAACCCGATGTGCCCGTGATAAACAATGTTGACGAGCTTAATGAAGATGAATGTTTTGACCCAGGGGGAAGTGAGATTAATGTTGAAGTTGACGATTCCTTCACATTTGTCACTCAGACTTTTCTCCCGTATCTCACCTACCCTGAGGTTTCTCCCTTACTTCTCTCCACCAGGAGTGAAGATACAATTTTTGACCCAGGCATTTCCACTTAGAGCCGGTGGCATCTCATCGGGATGGAACTTTCATGTGCTTTAATGTTTGTCCAGAGATTCCGACAACCCGGGGAATCGGCAAAAAGAGATGGGTCAGATACTGGAATCTGCCTAAAAGTCCTGACTTTTTCGAGGCAGGGCTTCGATCCGTATCTGGCCAACTCCTCGAACTGCTGGGTGCGACATATTCATGGACTGGCAAAGCGAACTCTCAATTTGATCAGGAGAGCCTAGAGAGCTCTTTATCTTTCCCCAAATTCCGACTAGCGCGGTTCTTTTTCTCGACCAATTTGAATTCGCATTTTTTTTATTTTTCCTCTTTCTTCTTTCTGGTCTTTGACACCATTCGTCTGATCATGGCCAAGACTCACTAACATTCTCTTTGCCAGCAGGCTCCCACTTGCAGGTTCCGGGATTACTGGCCTATAATCTAGATTGATCTATTCAGATTTAGGAAACACCGAGTCCAGGTCTTCTTTCTAGCCCGATTGAGATTTTCTCTTCCATACACTCTCTCCAAGGACAAATGAATTTGGGGATCGAGTCAAGCTATGTGACTCGGTTACCAAAAACAAAGCGCTTCATGGGAGGCACCCCATGCTTATCCATTTTCTATTTTCTTTCTTATTTTCTTATTTGTGATGTGAGGAGGCTTGTACTCTTCCGATTCTTGTTGTGTTTGTACTTGTGATTGTTTGCAGGATTGACCCAAAATTTTCTGAAAACTCTCGTGTTCGGTGTTTTGTCCCGGTCCACTCGAGCTTCCTAGCCTTTGATTGCCATTAGTTTGGGGGAATCCGATATCCTAAAGATTATTATCGACTAACATTTATCTTTTAGCACACTTAATAAACGGCTAAAGATTTTTGTAATAGTTTCTTCATGGTTTGGTGTTGCATTCGCCTTTTGGTTCTTAGTATGGCGGTTTTTAAGTCTTCTTAGGCTAGGAAATCATTGAGGACAATGTTTAAATTTTAGTATGGGGTAGTTATGATTTCGATATGATTTACTCTAACGTTTACCATTGTTCTCACGTACCCCGTTTTCCCACCAAAATTTTCAAAAATATGAAAATTTTTAATTTTCAAAAATAAAATAAGTGTTTTTGTCACAATTTTGACTTTCCTGCTGGGTAGAATAAGAGTAAATTTTGACCCGATCGAGCGTGTTGAGCTCTAGCTTGTTTCTTAACTTTTATGCCTATGGTTCGCGGAATTTCGCGCATAGAACGAAAAATGATAGAGTTACAGTAGTATGAGTAGGATGCTAAAAAGATTAGTGGAAATCTTAAGAGTCATGTATGTATTTTGTTGCTTTTTCTCCCATTTGTCTTATCCGGATTAAATTTCGTGCTCATTTTTGGGGGAATTAGATTTTAAACTTATAAATTCAACATTTTATGTAATATATAGCAAAAATTTTAGTCTTAATTCAAACTTATACTTGAATTTTTCAAAAAAGAAGTATTCTCTATAAAAAAAATAATAAAAAAAATGATAAAATGATAAAAAATAATAATAAAAGCTGTGGGCTGATAAAAGTTTACTACCTCTTGCCGGCTCACAACGATGTCGGTGAGTTCTTCTAAAGCTAGCCCATAGTAAGAATATAATATCTCAAGGACTGGATAAAAGTTTTCTGCATCTTGCCGGCTCACAACCGATGTTGCAGCCTTCTAAAAGGTCGAGGGTTACAATTGCATAAATGTTTAATATTAAGTTTAAATTAATAAATTGATTTCTTTTTGTTAAATTCAAATATGCTTTTGAACTTTGACTATTCTATTTTAAAGGCATGAATATTTGGGGAACATGGAGAGTTTTTGAAACCTAAGGTCATGAGTTTCCGTATACTAGTCTTTGGTGGAGTGTCAAAAGCACTGGTCACTTAACCGCAAAGGTTGGGGTGTTGCGAGACGGAAAGTCGCTACATGGGTTGATCTCGCCTTTCATTATCATTATTCTCGGGTTTGGTAAACGTTGTAGATAAGTATTTTGGAAAAACGTTGATCCTTGGTTAAATTCAAAATAGACACTCCACTTAGATATAATAAATGTAGGAGTAAAAGTACCAAGTTGCAAATATGAGTAGTGTTAGCATCTTTACTGATATTTAGCTTGTGATTTCGTTTTAAGCTTCGTTTTGGATAAGTGAAAAGTCAGGGACGATGAATTTTTCCTCTTGGGGCTATTCATCGGATCGAAATGCATCTTTTTTATGCCTTCCCAAAAGTTCTGGAAAATAAGAAGTCGAAATTTTCCAAGTTTTATTCTCTAAAAAAAGGTTTTTAAAATCTGTGGAAATAAAAAATTTTGGTGTTTTTTAGAGCTTGTGATTTTATGCTCTCTACACAAAAGTTCTTTGCTCTTTTCAATGATTTTAGTTTGGGAATTTTGAGGTATTTGGTTTTAATGCATATAAACTTGCGTTCTAGATGGACACGGCAAATGTTTAGTTTGGGGAATTTTGATATGTGTGAAAAACACTATCCCGTTATATCATCAATAAAATGGACCCATATAAAGACTATTTCATGTGCTTAATATCTTGTATAAGCATATAATATTGCGTGAGGACATGCAATCGTTTAGTTTGGGGAATTTTGATATGTGTGAAAACACATATCCGTTTTATATCAAAAATGACCCATAAAAGACAAAATTGTGCTTAAAATGCTTGAATATTGCTTGTTTTGTCTTTGTGATTGTGTAGGTACGGATATTGCAAAAATCTCAAGAAAACGGTCAAAACCAGACAAACACAGACACAGGAACGGAAAAGAGTGTACAAGTGCCGGAAGAATGCTTTCAAAGTCAACCCTTGGTCAACCAAAGTCAACCATATGAAGACAAAAATCCCAAAAATTCTCAAAACAGTCCCTCAAAGAAAACCAAATTGCAAAAAATGGTCCCCTAAACCCTAACGGTGTTAACTCTTTAATATATAAAGAGTTAACACCCGTTAAATTTTATATATAAACCCAAGCCCGAAACCAATTTACCCGGCCCAATCCATTTCTTTTATTAAAACCCAGGTCAAATCCGGTTTTCCCCGAGTCAAACACCCACCCCTGTTATAATTTTAATGCGCGAAAAGTTGTTGTTACTATTTATCTTCTTCTTCAATTTACCCCAAGTCAAAATCAAAGGGGTAATTGAAATTAAGGATGAGGCTATGCAATTCAAGTACTAAGCTACACGCATGCACAAAGAAACGTCATACAAGTCCTCCCATTGGTGGAAACCCAAGAAGAATAACACGCAGGCAATGAAGGAAACACACCAATCATTTGAAAATTACACTAAATTACCTGCAAGAGAAACACAAAAGGGTTCTGACACACGAATGCCACGTTGGCAATCTGTGTGCTCACTCATTTAATCTAACGGCTCAAAGTTATGATCCAATGATTGGCTAGATTGAAAGGACGAGATCATGGGAGCGTATAACAAACTCAGGACCTAAAAGAATCCTCTAAAGGCTATAAATACAAGCTCAATCCTCACATACAATATCTTCTTTTTTAGTTTTAGTTTTTAGTAGCTTATAGAATTTTAGCTTATGTAACTTTCTTTTTAAATGTAATTTCTTATTAAGCTTTTGTAGTTTAAATTTCAAGCTTTGTAATATGTTTTTAATGAATAAAATTAAAGTTTACCTTATAAAATCTGTTTTTATTTACTCTACTCTTCTATAAGCTCTCAAATCACTCATAAGCTCTCAAAAGCTCTTCATAAGCTCATCTAAGTCTCTAAGCTTAGATTTGAGCTCAATTGATCATTTATATACTTAAACTATTAAAATCAGTTAATTACCTTTGCTTTATGGATTTTGAGCTTTTGGATGATGAACTAGCCATGGATGAGTTCATAGGACCTTACTAGCTTATCCTTGTGATAAGCTAGAGCTGTTGAATGCTCTTTGAGCACTATTGCCTTTGTTTAGCTAAGGCTTTTGTAAGTTTCCTTTAATTTTCAAGTATCTTAGCTTTAATTTTGCATATGCTTATATTCTGCTTATAGTCTAGCTTATTTGTGCTTAATTCTATCTCATAGTGCTTATTGATCATGTTTTATCATCTGTTTTTAGCTTTAGTAGTGTAAATCTTAGTTTTTCACTTTTTGTCTTATAAATCAATAAAAACCAAAAAATATTAGCATAGTTCTTAGTTCTTTGTCTCTGGCTTATTTGCTTATTAATATAAGATCATTAGGTTTGTCATAAGCTATTTGTTATCTGGTATTGAAGTTCTGATCATCAAATCTATAGTTGATAGACTGAATTGGATTTTAAGTTGTTTAAAGGAGTGTTTGGCATAACAGTATTAACCACAAGTTAATACTGTTAGTGGCCAATTGGTCTTGAGAAATTTAATTTGATCTCTCATTTAAGTTTGTTTAATCTAGTTTCATAAGTTAGATTAGGGTCAATCAAGTTTTCATTAGTTAGTTCTTTATAAATAATAATATGTCTAGTCTAATTCTGCATAATAGGTTTAGATTTCTTCTAGTTTTTGCTTTAGTTTTATTTTCTTGTTACTTTTGTGTTTAAAAAGTGTAGAATACAAGTTCTTAGGTCTGCACTTGTTGGTATTAAGTCTTGGCTAAAATAACCAGATGCATCAGCAACTTAAAAAGATAAAATGCCACTTTCTAGTTTGAATATCAGAGATTAAATTCAGAAATTAAGGTCTAATTTTTAAAGGCCAAGTAGCTTTTAGGTCATTTTACATAGGTCAAGTCTTAATTTTGTTTAAAAAGGTTATTTTAATATCTGAATTTTAGCTGCAATTTAGCTTTTTGTCATTTTAACTAAGAAAACTCAGCTGGCATTGAGTTAAAAGGCCATTTTCACTTAGCTTTTTCTTCAAGCTTTTAAATTTCTAAATAATTTTTAAGAGTAGTTTCTAGTAGCCCTTAGGTCATAGTTTAAGATGGAATAAGCTAGATTGCTTATAAGTCTCTTTTGCTTATTGAAAAATTAGTTCAAAGTCTGCCTAGGGCCTATTTGGTTTCAAAGTTTTCATAAGAGCTTATTGTGATTTTCAGCTTATTGTTTTTGATTCTATGCTTGTTTCTGAGTTAGGTTAGCTTATTAGGTTAGGTTTAGTGTAAGAGTAGCTTATTAAGTCTTAGGTTTAGCTTATTTCATGATTTCAAGTTCTTAAGTTTTATATAAAAGCTAAAAAAGAAAGTTTTACATTTTTCTGTCTTTTAAGCTAATTTTCAGCTTATTTAGTGATTTTCAAAAATAATTTCTTTCATTAAAGTTGTTTATTTTCAGCTTTTCTAAAACTTTGCTTTTATAAGTTTTCAAAAAAAAGGGAAGGTGGAAATCGGGGGTGAGCAAGGCTCGAACCCCCGACCTCAACACCCTCAACCTTTATAACAAAACAACCACACATCTCACTACCATCGTGCCTTGGGGTCTTTTTCGTTATAGATTTACAAAATCTATTATTTATATACGTTTGGTCTATTTAGCTTAATAAGCTGTTTTGGCTTATTACACAGCTTATCCAATAAGCTGTGTAACCAAGCTTATTTTTCTTAGATTCCTTTTTGTTTAAGCTATTTTTTGTATTTTTTTAGAATTTTTATAATTAGTTTAGTATTTTTAAACATTTATTTTTATTAAAAACTTTAAAAAATCATAAAAAATAGAAAAATAATCAAAAAAATATAATTCTTTTTTAAAAAAATTTCTTTTATCATAAGGTTTCTAGGAAAATTAGTTTTGTTCCCGTAGGTTTAAAACTTGCTAAATTTCATTTCTAAAAAAAGATTCGTTCCCGTTCACGTTTTTCGTGTTTTAAGCTCATTTCAACTCCGTTTTTGTTCTAGTTTTCTTTGAACTTACTTTTTAGTCAAATAGAATCTATTAAAAGAGAAAAATTCATTTTAGGTTTAATTTTGGAAATTTAGGGTTTTTTAACTACCGTTTAGGGTTCCCGTTTCTCGTTTTTAGTTAAAGTTTAATTTCCCGTTATTGTTTTCGTACTTAATTGTTATCATTTGCTTATTTTAATTGTTTTTAATTCATAGAAATAGATAATCAAATCAATCTTTATTACCAATTCAAATCATTGTCCGAACAACAAACGTGGTCTCAATTTCATAATACGTGGGGAATAAACGACCCGGGAATCAATACATCCCCGGTTAATATAACGTATTATAATAATATATAAATATAAATATATATATATATATATATATATATATATATATATATATATATATATATATATATATATATATATATATATTTGTGAAGATTTTCCTTTCTACCTTTGTCCTCAAGGGTAGTTTGGTAATTTTCTATCATATTATATTTTATCATTACGTGTATAGATTTACTAGTAATCAATCACACAAATCGATTGCACAACCATCAAAACAATCATCTTTCACCAGATCTCATGCATCTACTAGAAACAAAGACAAAGAGATAGACAAACCAATCACACCTCCATCTGAGTCATCTTCTAAAGAAGACAGTGATCCTGAACAAGCTCAAAAGGATAAGGAAATGCAGAAAAATTTGGCACTCATTGCAAAGTATTTCAAGAAGCTCTACAAACCTACCAACAACAACCTCAGAACTTCCTCAAACACCAAAAACAAGAATGTGGATACTACTCCAAGGTACAAGAATAACAATCAGACTAGGCAATTTGGGAATCAGAGAACAGTAACTGTTGATGGGGCTAGGGAGACTGTAGGCAGTCACCTAGTGCAGCAGTCTGGGATACAGTGTTTCAACTGCAAAGAATTTGGTCATTTTGCTAAGGAATGCAGAAAGCCAAAAAGGGTTAAAGACTCTACGTATCACAAAGAAAAGATGTTGTTGTGCAAACAAGTTGAGAAAGGGGTTCCACTTCAAGCTGAGCAATATGATTGGTTAGCAGACACGGATGAAGAGATTGATGAACAAGAATTGGAAGCACATTACAGTTACATGGAAAAGATCCAGGAGGTTCCTACAGCTGACTTAGGCACTGATTCTGAGCCATTGGAACAGATACAATACGATACTTGATATAATGTGTTTGCCAATGAAATACAACATTTTGAGCAATCTGAATTCAATAGTAACACATGTGTAGTGGAAACGGATGATAGTATTGTCATTCCTAATTCACTGGATATGTGTGATAATGATATTCAGAATGACCAAAATGATGTAGTATGTGATGATGAGCGTTTTGCGCTTGCTAATTTAATTGCAAATTTAAAACTTGATGTCGATGAAGATAAAAAGATTCAAAAGCAATTTAAGAAAGAAAACACAACACTTGCTCATGAATTGACTGAGTGCAAATCTATTCTTGCGGAAACTAGTAGATCTCTAGAGGAATCTAATAGTATTCGGGATAGTTGTCTAGTTGCACTTCAAAACAAACAGAATGAGCTTCAAAAGTACAAAACCTTTAATGACCGTACTGTTGACTACGAGAAACTTGAACTTAAGTTAAATGAAACTCTAAGACTATTAGCTCAAAAAGGCATTGCATAAAAGAAGGTTTAAAACTTAAAGCCTACAAAATTTCAGTTGTCAAAGAGAAACACGATGAGTTGGCCAAACATAGACTTTTAACAAAGTCACATTACGAAGGTCTTGTCAAAGAAAAAATAAAGGTAATAACGGATTTGAAACTTAAGGAAAAAAAGACATTGACAAAATGATTTCAATGGAAAACCAATTAAAGTTTTTGAATGAAATTGTTTACAAAAGAAGTCAATCAATCCAAACCATTCATATGTTAGCACCTAAATGCCCAACTTTTAATGGAAGACCTACCTTTACAAATCCAATGTACCTCAAAAAGGCTCAATATGAGAAACCTTGTTTGTATGAGATCCCACATGACCAATCTGATCCTGCAAACAGACTCGTCCCTGATAGGGAAGAGACACTGACTTTTGAAATAGAGAGTCGATCTAAATTGAATAAAGACTTAGTGAAACCTTATGACTACACAAAGCAAAATAGTCTTTATGAAATTTTTAAGCCCCCGACACAGGAATATCTTGTTCAGTTAGCACGTGCAAATGAAGTAAGGAAGAAAATGTGGAGAAAATCATTTGTGAAAACTAAACCAAATATTTTCAAAAACATCGATTTCTTACTTGTTTCCAAATCAATAAGCAAAAGTAGACAAGCATATAATGTCATGACAAACAACATAAATCACCTTAGAGAACTTGTTGATCAAGCCTGGGAAAAGCATTCTCATAATCACTTTCGTGCCCCAACTCTCATATAAGGAAGAGGAATAAAAAAAACATGTTTGATGCCTCTTGCCATAAAGACACAGAATGATAGTTTCGCATTTGTTCATGAACTTAAGCAAGAAATGCATGCTGATTTAAAGTACGTTGAATCCCTTGAAAAAGAAATTGACGAACTTGAATCTGATAAAGCGGAATTTTCAAACATGTATGATATGCTTTTGCAAGAATGTGTGTCTAATGATGTTATGTGTTCTTATTTGCATTCGTTATCTGATTTAGATGCTCACTCTGAATTGCAATGCTTATATCTTCATAAAGTGAAAGAATGTGAATGTCTTGCACAAAAGCTTTCAAAACAAACTGAATCTGTTAGTAAAGAAGTTTATACTGCTTTTACGAAGTTTTGCTAAATTAGAAAAACACTTGATTTCTCTTGAACTTGCTTTAGGAACAATGTCCAGAACAAATTACAAAATGACACCTGTTTTGCAAGAAAAAAGCGTCAAATGTATTTCAAAAGAACGTGTACAATAAAAAATTGAGATACAAGAATTGAAGCTCAACTGCAAGACAAAGAAAGATTGCTATAAGTGATTAAAGAAAATCATTTGAGAAATGCAAAGAAAAGTCCGTGGAACTAAGTTTGATATAACCATCTGTTGTTCGACAACCAAATGCTCAAAGGATTCCAAAACCATCAGTTTTAGGAAAACCGGCTCCTTTTTTAGACTCTCTTGAGAGGAAAAGTTTTTCACAAACAAAGTCGGTTCCCAAAACTAATGTGTCAGAGAGTTTATCAAAACCAATCACTACACAGATTTTGCCTCAAACAGCAAGGCAAGCTGTAAGAAACACAAATGTGATTAAACCAGGCATGTACCAAATTGACACTAGGACAACACAAACTAGAACACCACAATTGCCTAAGACTGATAGGAATACTAATCCTCGCGTGTCTACATCTACAGGAGTAATTCACAAAACTAATGTTAGCAGACCAAAACTTAGAGGATCACACAATTAAATATAAGGTCGTGCCAAACAACATATTCAAGAGTGAAGGATAAGAAGATTTGACGAGTAGAAGACCACCTTAGTGATTACTAGTAAATCCAAATAAAACAAAGTCTGTAACTGCGAGTAATGACAGTTTAAAATCCAGAATTCGAAGTTAATGTTTTTTTGTGCACTAGTGAAAAATGTGTGTTTTAACACGAATCATGATGCATGATGTTTCTAAATATTTTGAAGACGTAAATGCTAGAACTGAGTAAGCCAAAAGCATTCCTATTAGGTAATAAAAACCTAAAAGTCAAGCGAACACATTCTGTTGCACATCACGTAATCGAAACTAGTTTGGCATCAGAATCCACAACTCAGAAATCTAAGAGTTACTATAGGATATTTGTATGAGAAAACTAGTACGGCATGAAATGTTGGATAGAAACCACATGCCCGATTAGATATAAAAAGGGTTTTGTAAGACAAAAATGAAATGGGTTCCTAAAGTTAGGACAAAGAGAAGTTCAAAAGAGAGTTAGTTATTGTGCTATCGATAATGCATCTAGGATAACTAATGTCTTGAAAACACACAAATACTTTAGGATCAAATTTGTCAAATATCCTTGTCCCCTCTAATTCTCTGCAGAATGTTCAACTCATCCTCTTTCATGTGTTGACTCTGAATGCACAAAAGCACATATATGGGCAATCTAACGTTGACTGTTGCAATTTTGATGAAAAATATCTGGTCACCGTTTGTTTTTAGGCAATGAAAAATATCATCAGAAATCTATGAAAAAGAGAGTTACTAATAGGATGTTGTAGTGAGAAAACTAGTAAGGCCTGGAAAATGGTTGATATAACAACAATGCACATCAGGATATAAATATGTTCGTAAGACAAAAAAGAAATGGGTGCCAAAAGTGTATGGAAAGAGAATGCGCAAAAGAGAGTTAGTTTTGCTATCGATAATGCATCTAGGATAACTAATATCTTGAAACTCACAAATACTTTAGGATTCCAAATTTTGTCAAATATGTCCATCGACCATCAAATTCTCACTGTCAAGATTGTGTCAACGGCATCCTCGTTCATTGATGACTCTGGAAGCACAAAGCACATGACGGACAATCAAACGTGCTGTCCAATTTCTATTGAAAAATATATGGGCTCCAGTTCCGTTTTGGGCCGAATGATCAATTTTGCTCAATTCTTGGTTCTTGAGGAGATCTTGGTTCAAGGAAATATCATGATCAACAGGGTTTATTACGTCGAAGGCCTCAATCAGAATCTCTTCTCAGTTGGTCAATTTTGTGATGTGGATTTGGAGGTTGCTTTCTGAAAATCTACTTGTTTTGTTAAAGATCTTCAGGAAAACGATTTACTCACCGGTAATAGTAGATCTAATCTCTATACAATTTCTCTTCAAGAAACAACTTCATTAACTCCACTTTGTCTCATGGCTAAAGCCTTACCAACTCAAGCATGGTTATGGCATCGAAGACTTTCTCATCTTAACTTCGACTACATCAACTTGCTTTCAAAGAAGGATGTTGTGATTGGTTTACCAAAACTAAAATATGTCAAGGATCAACGATGTTCTTCTTGTGAAGTGAGTAAAGCAAAAAGAAGTTCATTTAAGACAAAGGCTGTTCCAAGTTCAAAAGGATAGCTAAATTTGCTTCATTTGGACTTATGTGGTCCAATGCGGGTTGCTAGCATAAATGGGAAGAAATACATTCTGGTAATTGTAGACGACTACTCCAAATATATTTGGACTCTATTTCTACGATCCAAGGATGAAACACCAAAAGTTCTAAAAGATTTCCTAAAGATGATTCAACGAAATCTTCAAGCCCCAGTAATTTCTGTTCGCATTGACAGAGGCACAGAGCTCTTAAACAAGACACTCCATGCATTCTTCAAAGAAGAAGGAATTGAGCATCAAACTTCCACTCCACGAACACCTAAACAGAACGGAGTTGTTGAAAGATAAAACCGTACTCTTGTTGAGGCTGCTCGCACGATGCTCTCAGCTTCTAAACTTCCTTTATTCTTTTGGGCTGAAGCAATTGCAACCGCATGCTATACTCAAAACAGATCTATCATCATCCAGCACATGAGAAAATGGCATATCACATCATCAATGACAAGAAACCTTTAATTAAACACCTTTACATTTTTGGTTGCACTTGTTACCTAACCAGAGATGGTGAAAATCTGGATAAGATGAAAGAAAAAGGGGAACCGTGCATTCTGGTGGGATACTCCACTCAGTCTAAGGGATATCGTGTTTACAACAAGAGAACTAGATTGATAGTTAAATCCATACATCTTTGATTTGATGAGATCAAAGAGATGATTAAGACGTCTGTTGCTAATGACACTTCAGGCCTCGTTCCCCAACGACAAAAGGTGTCAGATTTATACAAACTTTGACCCCGTCCTACAACTATAAAATGTTTCTCCTTCAGCAGATACAACAGTTCCATCACAACATAAGTTGGATCTTCTATTCGGTCCTCTATACGATGAATTTTTCAATGCGGGTACTTCACGTGTCAACAAGTTTTCTTCTCCCACCGATAATTCTACTCAATAAGACACACTACCTACAACGAATATTCACCCTACATCAGAACCATCAACTCCTACAAATGTTAATGATGAGGAAAACAACGATAATCAACAGACGATACAGAACATGAATTTACCAATCCTTTCTATACACCGGCACAAGAAGTTGCTGAGTCTTCCTCACGCAATATTGGTAATTCAAATTTGCATACCTTCAATCAACCACAAGATTCAGAATACCGATGGACAAAAGATTACCCATTAACTCAAGTTTGTGGCGATCCATCCAAGCCAGTACAAACAAGACGACAACTTGCAACAGATCCTGAAATGTGTATGTTCGCACTCACCGTGAGTACAGCTGAACAGAAAAACATTAAGGAAGCAATGGCTAATTTTGCATGGATAGAAACAATGCAGGAAGAGCTTTATCAGTTTGACAGACTTCAAGTCTGGGAATTTGTTAACAAACCCTTTGGCAAGAACGTAATCAAGCTAAAGTGGTTATGGAAGAACAAAAAGGATGAAGACCAAACTGTAATTCGCAACAAAGCACGACTTGTAGCTAAAGGTTATCTCATGAAGCTAGGGTAATTGATTTCAAAGAATCATTTGCTCTAGTTTGCTTCGCTTGAAAGCTTTTTCGGAAATTTTTGACGTCATATGCCTAGCACTCACATCATTTTCCAATTTATCAGATGAGACATGAAATGGATCATTTCTCAATGGTCCATTGAAGGAGGAGGTTTATGTTCTCACACCTAGACGGTTCGTTGATCCTAATCATACCAGAAAAGTTTCTTTACCGTCTATGGAAAGCTCTATATGGATTTAAAACAAGTTCTTCCAAGATCCCGGTAATATTAACATTCAAATTACCATGATATCCAACGGTTATACAAACGTTACAATGACCCGACTCAATTCATAATAAAATACGGGCAAGGATAATCTACTTGTGTAAATTTACGTTGAGACGACATCATTATTTGGGTCCACAAACCCAAGAATTTTCTACTAACGACTAGAAAAATTAATGCACAGTAGATTTGATATGTCCATAATCTAGGGAGCAATGAAATACTTTTTAGATTTCATATCTCACCAATCCCCACGATGTATGATTACATCAAGCAGGCCAAGTACGCTTTAGAGTCATACTAAAAACATGGTATGGTAAAAGGACAAGCATTGGTACACCAATCGGCTCTACAAACCTAAATTATGATGCTCAACTTGAGTGGTTACAACGTAGACCCAAACTGACTATCGTAGTAAAATCGGGTCACTCATGTATCTGACATCAAGTAGACCAAGGAATTAGCCTGCATCTAAGACTAGTTACGTAACGACAAAGACTGTGCCCATAGCAGAACACTCTAGGAATTCTAGAAAATTTTCAAACTCCAAACATTTTGTTGCTCGACATGTCAGAAATATGTCTTTAATGCAAATCATGATTCTTGTGTAACAAAATTCCTGAATGAAGTCAACTCGCGTGCTAAGGTTCCATCCAATAAGACAACGAATAAAAACAAACCCGTAGAGCAAACAAGTGTTGCAAAGAAACCAAAAAGACAAATCCCAAAAGGACATAGGTTTTCAATCAAAAAGACTTCCATTGTGCATGAGAAAATAATGACTCCTAGATCTTGTCTTAGGTGGAAACCGACGGGTAAAATTTTCAAAACTGTTGGTCTTAGATTAGTTCCTACAGGAAAGATATTCGACTCTAGCACAACCAAGGTTGACAATGAACCCCTAAATGGTTCAAATGAGGATATCACTAACCCATATGAATGCGAACAAACTCTTAATGTCAGTGCAGGTACTCTTAACTTAAGTGCAGGTACATCTTTTAATCTCAGAGTTTGGCTGCTGAAAAGATTGATATCTCAAAAACCAGGGGTTCAAGGAATTCAAATCTGATAAACAAGCAATGACTTCTGATCATAACAGTTCAGAACTCGGAATTCACGACCAAAACAATGAACCGTCAAGTTCAAAGCTAGTTCTAAAATTTGTTCCTCCAGCAGACAAGACAGCTACATCACGACAAAAGTTGGAATTACTATTCCACCATCACATAACAATGCTGAGGTCAACATGTAAATATTTTTTATAAAACCAAATACAAAAATATAAAATTTCAAAAAGAAAATAAAAAATCAGAAAAATCAAAAATTTCCAAAAAGCATCTTCTCGACGTGTCTTTTGGAATCGATAACATTTACGTACCTAGAAATGTTGATTAACATCGACACAGGCGTGTAAATGAATTTTGAACAGGAGTTTCAAATGCTTTCAAAACATGTCATTTCTATTTTTCTTTATGACTTGTAATTGCTCTCAGATTGCCACTCGGACCCGAATGACAAAGGAGACTATACGTTTCAGTGCACTTATCCTTAGCATTAGAAGAGAAGTCTTCTAACATGATGTTTTTCAAAATGTTGAACATAATTTTTCAAGTATTTCTCAATGACAATTTAAAATCTTTTAAAATTGTGTGTTCAACACTCCATCCCTCATAGAGTTTTACAAGACAATTCTTCTACAATTGGTGTCATTTTCAAAATGAGTCAATGTTTGAGGGGGAGTTTTTCAAAAAACAAAGTTTTAATGATTTTGGATACATCATCTCATGACAATTCTTATGTATTCAAAACATTATCAAAAATCTCTTAATAACAACTCAGTAATAATGATGACTACTCAATAGATTGTATGTTATAAGATGATTTCGTGGTTGAGCATAATTTTTCAAGAATTCTTCAATGACAATTCATAATCTTTCAAAATTGTGTGCTCAACAATGCTAACCCTCAATTTTATATTTATTTTACAACTTGGTATCATTTTTTTGGTGTCAAACATATGTAAAATTGAGGGGGAGCAAGTTAATGTTCCATATAATTCATGCTAATATGTTTTCCCTACGGAATTTTCATGACAAATTTTAATCACATGGTATTTCAAAAACTAAGTGAATTAGTATTTAAAATAAGGGGAGAAATGTAATTAAAATGTGATTTTGAAAATAATAAGTGATCTAAATGACTCAAAGTGCTGTTTATATTCTTCGGAAAAGGTTTTATGGTTACGATATCATACCCAACAACATCTTAATTTCATGACGATTCTGAAGTCATAAGGTGGTTAGGTTAGGTATTAGTCCTATGATCCAACCAGAACCAGAGGGATCTACCCAAGGACACTCCATAGTTAGAAATAGCAGTCCTTAGGTATGATTGGAGATGAATAAGTATAAGGGAATAATGCCGACTAAGATTGAGCTAACACTGGAACAATCACAACAAAGTGTTAGTAATGACGTCTTGGTAAGCATTGAAAGGTTGAAGAATAAAAAAGAAATGTATGGATAAAGGGTGAAAACAAAGCAGCCCTCCACACAACTTAGGCAGAAACCGGGTCAATACATAATCTATTGGTTTTCACAAAGATGAATTCTAATATTAAAGACGACATCATAGACCCAGTGATGCAATGCATAACCCTTCCCAACCATTCGAGTTTCTCTCAACAGAAACTTGTCTCATTTGTCACGGAGATACACACGACTTCTATTGACTTTCTCACTCTGAGTTAGTTGATATTGAATAGGTGGCAGTCTACTCTAGCCTCCGAGTACTAAAGCCAAAATGCACTAATCGAGTCTAGAGCCAAGAGATCAATAAAATAAATCTCATTAGCACACATTCTATTACAAACACTTGTTGAACACTTCACATGCTGTTTACAAGAGTCCTACACATTATCCTTGTGATTATGCTAGAACATCCGAGTGATACTTAAGTATTCACATTGAAGATGGAAATCCTGCTTAAGCCAACATCAAACAAGCTCTTGTTAGGTAACTTGTGCGATTCTTTATGAATCAAACTTGTGTCAACTGGAAAGAAACGATGGTGCGATTCTATGTGAATCAAACTTGTTCCAGTAAATGAATTGACGGCTTAATCAGAAAGATAGTAACTATCTGATTCACTCTTACCGTGTTGTCTGCTTTGAGACGCTCTGGTAACGAGAACGGCTAGTGCAGCTGTGAAACCCTGTCAAGAAGATTCATATGAATTCTATCTGATCACATGCAGTATTTATACTGATTAACGAGGAACCGTGGTTATTGCAACCTTATTCGACGAAGTGACAAAGACACTCTCGTCCATATCTGTTGATTATCACTAACGTAAACTTGCAGGTTATACGGTGGTGGCGGTATCCCATTCCAGCTGAAGTCGGATTCATTACCACATGCTCATGCTCAAACTACAAAGACATACTATAAGCATCAAGATTCAAGTATCAAGAAAGCTCAAGTATTAAAGACAAAGACTTCTGCAAACTCTGATAAACAATATCTTCCTTTAAGATATCAAGTCTATCAAGGGAGATTGTTAGCAAGCTTTCAAGGTGATGCAAAGTATGAGCATGTTGGTCAAGACATAAGATCGCAAGGTGGCAAAGACAATCAAGACTGAAGGATAAAGATTTAAAGATCTCGGATGTAAAGACGAAGTCGAAAGACAATGACAAAGGCTAAAGATCAAAGATCACAAAGCATGAAGGAACAAGCCTACAACAAGATAAAGACCAAGACAAAGACAAGAGCTTAATGACAAAAGTAATCTCATTGATCTCATAAAGGAGTGTCACAATGAACTCACTTCGGGGGAGATTGTTAGCCTCAAAATATTAAGTCGAACAAGAAGTTAGTTCATTTGGAATATTAGGTATCGACCATTTATATATTAAATGTTGCAATAGGCTAGAATGGGAATTGGGCTCATTTAATGTAATATAATATGTCACGTGTTACAGGCTTAAAAGGCCAAGTAAACTCGAGCCCAACCTAAGTCAAACCCACAGCCCATTAAGCCTTACTAAGGCCGGCTCAACATGGGTATAAATACCCCTATCCAAGTGTAGAGAGGGTGTTGGTTCATTTGTATTTTTCTCACAAGTTTAATCAACCATCTATTTTTCTCTCTACTTTCTCTCTCTAACTTCTCTCTAAAATTCTTTCATATCTCCTTTCTATTTTCTTGGTTCAAATGGTGAAGTGAAGGTGATATCGTGTTATAACACCATCGGTAACAGTCTTTATACTTACTTACCCCTAATATAGTTGATCCCTCTTAAGGTATTGCACATGCATTTAATATACTCTTAGGGGCCTTGTAATAGTCTTCATACAACCTTACTTGTGCGTTGCCCTAACAGAATATTAAATAGACGGCAGAATCATGTAATCCGTTTATGACCTAGGAAATACTTACACAGATCATCACAAGTGTGACTAGGCAACAGATCTAGGAGAAGCAATATGAGGAGTAGTGCATGATTAGGTAAATACATCTTTTTATCATAAAGTTATCACCAGTAGTATAGATTATAATTAGTTTAATTATTAGTTAATCAAACCAACCTCTTAAATAATGATATTTACCTGCTTTCTTATAAGTATAAAAATACAAAAAGAATCTTCTCTCAACCCTGTAGAATTCTATTAGACCGTGTTCGAGCCTTCCTAACCTATTCCCCTAGAGAACGATAACAACCCTCGAGTCTTGCCTATACTACACTACAATGATTAGGTACACTACCTAGGGAGTTGTAAAACTTCCTGTGAAGTCTTTACGAGACCCGCACATCAAGTTTTTCTGCAACAAAACCTCTTGAAAACTGATGTATTTATGAAACCGAAAAGTATTAGGGATACTTTAAACTATAGAAAACATTGTTACGAAAACCCAACAACTGTGTTCGAAACCTTCCTATTTGAGAAACAATTTACAAAACCCTAATATGTTTTATGATAACTAAGTCCCTTGTTAACAATACCTTAACTGTAGTTGACAAAAAACCTCTTTTAACTAAACCATCCAATAGTAGACCTGTGATACCAAAACCCTTCACATATGAAAACCTGTGGATTCGAAAACCTAGAAGTACGAAACCAAAACCAAGTATTTGATACGAAACCTCTTGTTTATGAAGCCACAATGATACGAAAGCTTCTACAATCTATGAAACCAAACGGTTACCGAAAGCTTCCAATTTTACGAAACCTCCTTTCGTAAATCCCAAATGACCTCTACTTTCGTAAAATCCAAGAAATCTCCGCTACCTTTTGGCAATTCTTATATCTACAGAACCTAGTAACATCTCTCAATCTTATTTTCTAATTAAAGCATTTTTAAAGGGTGGATAATCCACAATGTTTGTATCTTTTTTTTTAATTTTTTAAGCATTTTAAAGTGATAATCTCAATGTTATCTTTTTTAAATTGATAAAGTTCTAGGTTATGAAAGCTATTTTAAGTTTTACGAAAGCTTAATATGTTACGAAAGCTAAGAAATCACTTACGTATGACAGTTACGAAACCAAAACTACAATACGAAAGCGCAAAACTGTAATACGAAAGTTGTTTTCCCGCCTAAAACAGTTATCGAAACCTATTTCTTGCTTACGAAAGCTATCAAATCTATATTTTTCGATTAAATTCAATCTAAAACACGTATTTTTCGTAATCTATATATTAAACCTACAATTTAATGATTACAAAAGCTATTATTCTGCGTTTTAAGATCAAAAACTCATCAAATCATAAATCTAATCTTTACGAAACCTATTGTTCATCGATACGAAACCTTGTAGATTAAAAATTCTCATGATTAAGCTCGATTTGATTCACGAAATGCACTAGATCTCTCACGGCGATAGATACCACTTGTTATATGTCATGTTTGCATAGTAGTAACCATACGAAAGTGTTAGAATAGAGTAGAGGAGTTAGAGAGTATTTTTTATCATTTTGTAAATTTTCATTTCAAAAGGAAAATAGAAATTAGAAATAGAAGTGAATTATAAAATGTAAAGACTTATATAAATATCCCTCTTAGATGGGTATTTTTACTTATTGCTAATCCTATTCTATTTTCCTAACTTTAGTCAAAACTTGGTCAACTTTACTTAATTTTTACCAGAATTTATTACATCATAAATACTATTAAAACTATAAAACTAAACAAAACTATACAAAGACCAATTCATATAATAATAAACACTTTTCTTGAGCCTTGTTGGGATTCTAGATTTGATGAGACAAAATAAATAAAAGAATGAAACAAAAGGACTAAAATTGTCATTAAAGAATTCTACAAGCTGGTAGAGAATTATTGAAGATTTGTCAAAGATGTCAAAAGATAATGATTATGGAAGATCTCCTTATGAAGATAGAAGATATCAGAAGATCAAGTTTAATATTTAAATGATTTATTTGTCTTATACTTATCTTCTTATGTAAGTCATGATCTCTCCCTATATAAAGAGATCATAGACATAGGTTTTAGATATAGAAAACTAGAGCTCCCATGAGAGTCTAGAAAGCGTGTGTGTGTATACGATAGTTATAAAGTTGGGGGTAAGGTGGAAACGTATGAATGAAAAACCTTATTTAATAACAATTGTCTTCATTATATTCCGCTGTGCATTCTATTGTTATTGATTAATCCTAGATATAAAGTTCTAATCCAACTTGAGATTACAACGAGCTTATCAATTGGTATCAGAGCTTGTGTGGAAACTCTGAATAAGAAGAACTCCATTATTTGAAGCAGATTTACAATCGAGCCAGTGAGATGACAGGACAAGACTCTCCTCCACAAACTATAACAGCAATGAAAATCCATATCATCAAGAAGGGAGAATATAATATTTGGAGCATGAGAATGCGACAATATATCTGCCACATAGATCATAACCTATGGGATATAATTGTTGATAGAGATCTCTAAGAAGAGGCTGCACCAGCAGGAGAACAACCTGGTCCTCCTGCTCCTAAGACTGCCAAACAACTGACTGCCAAAAGGAATCAAGAAAGAGTTAAGAGCATCTTGCTGTTAGCAATACCTGATGAATATCTCCTTAAGTTTCATAATGTTCCAGATGCTAAATCTCTCTAGGCTGCAATCAAATCAAGGTTTGGAGGAAATGATGAATCCAAAAAGATGCAGAGGAATGTTTTAAAACATTAGTTTAAAAACTTTACCACTGCACCAAATGAAAGTCTGGATAAGGCTTATGATAGGTTCCAAAAACTCATAAGTCAATTGGAGGTTCATGCTACTCCAGTATCAAAGGAAGATATCAACCAAAAGTTGGATTTATCTAAAGTAACAAACCCTTTGCAAGCTAAAGGTTTAAGATCTATTCAGTGAGGGATCCAACAAGTGGTATCAGAGCTTGTGTAGAAACTCTGAATAAGAAGAACTCTATTGTTTGAAACAGATCTACACTCAAACCAGTAAGATGACAGAATAAGACACTCCTCCACCAACTATCACAGCAATGAAAATCCCTATCATCAAGAAGGGAGAATATGATATTTGGAGCATGAGAATGCGTCAATATATCTATCACACAGATCACAATTTATGGGACATAATTGTCAATGGAGATCTCTAAGAAGAACCTGCACCAACAGGAGATCAATCTGGTCCTTCTGCTCCTCCTATTCCTAAAACTGCAAAATAACTGGCTGCCAAAAGGAATCAGGAAAGAGTTAAGAGCATCTTGTGTTTAGGAATACCTGTTGAATATCTCCTTAAGTTTCATAATGTTCTAGATGCTAAATCTCTCTGGGAGGCAATTAAATCAAGGTTTGGAGGAAATGAAGAATCCAAAAAGATACACAAGAATGTTCTAAAACATCAATTTGAAAACTTTACTACTGCACCAAATGAAAGTCTGGATAAGGCTTATGATAGGTTCCAAAAGCTCATAAGTCAATTAGAGGTGTATGCTGCTCCAGTATCAAAGGAAGATATCAATCAAAAATTTCTAAGAAGTCTTCCTCCTTTATGGAGTCAAATTGCTTTAATCATGAGAAATAAGCCAGTCATAGACCGGACTAATATTAATGATCTCTATAACAACCTTAGGGTCTATGAAGATGAGATGAAAAGGTCTTTAAGTTCCACATCAAATTCTCAGAACTTGGCTTTTCTGTCCTTTGAGAATACTAGCAGAACTAATGAAGTTAGTACTGACAGTGGAAATTTTAGAGTTAATACTGCTGGAAGAACTAATTCATCAAGTCAGGTTTCATCTACTCCAGGTGCTGATGAACTAGTGTGCTCTTTCTTTGCACAACAAACAACCAGTCCTCCACTTGATAATGAGGATTTGCAGCAGATTGATCTAGATGACTTGGAAGAATTGGATATTAGATGGCAAGTAGCCATGTTGACTGTTAGGGTGCAGAGATTCATCAAGAAGATAGGAAAGAACTTGGATTTCAAAGGAAAACAACCTGTTACCTTTGATAAGTCACAAGTTGAGTGCTACAACTGTAACAGGAAAGGGCACTTTGCTAAGGAATGCAAATCAAGTTGGAACCAAGGGAAAAGATCTTATGGTGATAATGGCATGAGGAATGCAACTACAAATGAACCATCATCACAAGCACTGGTGGCTCAAGATGGTCTAGGAGGCTATGACTGGAGCAATGATTTTGATAAACCAGTTAATTATGCTTTAATGGCCATCTCCTCTTCAAGCTCATCAAGTTCTTTTGACAATGAGGTACAAAACTATTCTAAACAATGTCTTGGATCTTTTAAAACTCTTCAAAAGAACTATGATAGCGAAAGAGAAAAACATAACAGAGCCAGACTAGAAATTTAGGGTTATGAATTAGCCTTAGAGTCACTAGAATCTAGGATACTTAGACATGAAAAGAATGAATTGGCTTAGGGTGAAAAATATGAGTTTCAAAACTATGAGCTTAAATGCAGAGAATTAAAAATCAATAACCTAAACATGGAATTAGAGAAAGTTGTTAAGGAAAGAGATGAGTTGAATATTAAGATAGCAAAATGGGAAGAATCATCCAAAAGTCTTAATATTTTACTCAACAGTCAAATGAGTGCCCATGATAAAAATGGTTTAGGATATGGCACACAATTGAATGAAATGAGTGACAAGTCTGAAACTGATAGTGAGATCAGTATGAGTGTTTTTGAGGTCAGATCTAGTGATGAAGAGTCCACACCAGCAAATGATAGGTTTTCCAAAGCAGATGGGTATCATGTTGTTCCCCCTCCTATAACAGGGAACTTCCTAACCCCAAGAGCTGACATATCATTTGCAGGTTTAGATGAATATGCCATTAGAAAGAAAATCATTGAGTCAAAAACAACTGAGCTTAATGCTGACACTAGTAAATCTAAAACTAGTGAGACTGTAGGTAATACAAATGAAGTAAATGTTGAAAAACCTAAGTCTGTCAATGAATCAGTTGTGTCTACACCAAACATTAACAAAGATAAAGTCATCATTGAGGATTGGAACTCAGATGATGAGGATGATGTGTCTGAAGTTAGTCCTGTTAAGACTAATGAAACTCAAACAGCTAAAACTCAAGTTGATAAAATTGGTCAAACTTCTAAGAAAGCAGGAATTGGATTTAAGAAAATAAAAGCTTGCTTTGTCTGTAAGAGCACTGACCATTTGATCAAAGATTGTGATTTTTATGACAAAAAGAGCCCAGAACCTAAGCTAAAATGCAGGGACAATCCAGAAAGCATTCAACAAGATCATGCAGGGTGTATATTGGTTGCTTCTATCCATATTTACTGAACAAATCCTTATTCTTTCGAGACATACACTAGATATTACAATGGAGGCTTATGTGGCTTTTTTAAGTGATCAAGAGTTAAATATAACGCTAGAGCTACAACAACATCACGTGAATCAACGCTTTGAATTGCAATTCTCTTGTCGTTTTACCCCATTTGTACAAGGGATTGTGAATAAATTTTAGGAGAGATTTTAACATAGAATGATCAAATCTATAGTTGCATTCGTTTCAGGGAGCAAGTCAGCAGATTACTTTGTTGTACAGTTTGTGAAATATTTTATTAGCAACTAGGATTAAAGATGAGATGATGATTTATTGTGATTCATCTATACATTGGAATAGAAGATTGAGGCTACATAGTGGGTGTTGAGGTTAGTAGTGCTGCAGTTTGTTAATACTATCAGGTTAACACTTAGTACTGCCCGGCTTGGTTAGTGTTGCTCAAAAGCATTTAACTATGGTGTTGATGATTGGATTGGGTAAAAAGATGCTGCTTGGATTGGTATTGGAGGCTATAAATGGTAGCTAGCAAATTTGGTGCTGTCAGTGCAAATAGGTGACTGACAGTCAAATATATGCTGGCCAGGCAAAAGTTTTTTGTTGTTTGTTAACGTTTACTACTATTAGCGAGCATAACAAATTTTCCTTAATTAAATATAACCGTTGAGATATTTCCGCCAACAAGTTGCTTATAGGGGTCTATAGATTGAAAATTCTTGATCATTCCTTCTATAACACTCTTTTTCTCAGATAAGGATTCAAGTTTATTTAGTCGGTCATATCAAACCATAAAGCAAATCTCTATAAAATCTCACTTCCATTTACCAATCACTCATACTCTCCCAATCGATCATCTCCCACATCTTATTCCATCTATTACTAGTTTCTATGGCAAATTTGGAGTTTGTCGATCAACAAAAGAATATGGTAACGTGCTAAAAGAACAACAGAGGATGAAACTCCGATTTTCATGAGATAGAGACTTTCTTCTTCAGTTCGATTCATCATGCCTCACTGTAAGTCCACCTAACTATACATCTACATTGAACAGTATGGCACCACTGCCCGTTTCCCAAACATCAATGATGAAAGCAGATTAAATGCTAACTGATTGAAAGCAAGTCAGTGTGTAAATACAGAGGCATCAATAAGAAGTTTTGTTCTTTTTAATGATGCAGAGGTACCTGCTTGCCTAACAAATACTGGCTATATTTTCAAAACCGTTGCATTGAAGGGCTATGATTGTGATTTTAATAAATTAACTTTTCAAAAAGCTCACTTTTCTGCATCAATGGAAGTTTCTGATACATACCATTTTTGCAAAAAATTGTTATTAAGCTCAAAATCTACCAGCTGGACTGAGTATTCCACAAATATTCCTTATCAGCTGTTAAATTGATAAGGCCACTAATCAAAAGTATCATATTAATCTAAACACATATTTTTGATGGTAAAAAGAGACACAAGGATAATACTAAACAAGAAATTTCTTATGTATCCAAGGTTTTTAATGGTGTTTCTAAATAATCAAATAGAGCTTGGTGAGCCTATTAAATGATTTGTATCCTACAACCAGCTCACAAACATAAAGTATTTCTACTACAATACCATTGAAAGTTATGAAAAGTTTTCAAAAAAGTTACTCCGCTTTTGAGTGAATTTTGGAGCCACACCAATCACCAGAGGGTGAAGGTACAGGAAACCCACAAGAACCACAACCCAACACCCTCATCCTACTCAACCTATTAACAAGGATACGCAACCCCCTGACATCATCCACCATTGCCACTACCCAAGACTCTAGAGACTCTTTAGAGGGAACTTAAGAATGGAAAAGGGATCCAGGTTTCAGACCCTCATGATATTCCTCTTTCAGGTGGTCACACAACTGACAATGCTTAGGGAGCCCTTAACCTACATGAAATAACTGTTTTATGTACTAACTTGTCCAACAAGGTTCTTGCCTTGGAGTCTATTAAGGATGCACAAGCTGCAGAGATCAGTGCATTAAAATCTAGAATCAAGAAGTTGGAAAAGAAGTACAAGCCAAGCATCTCACATCATAGGGCATGGTTAAAGAGTGTATCCATGAAGAAGAGATTTGGTAAGAAGGGGTCTGTATCCAAACAGGGGAGGAAAAAGTCCAAACCTGAATAAACTTTAGATGACAATACTGTCTTTGATGATCAAGATGCAGATCATAGTATGGAGTACATGGAAACTAAGGAAGCTGTGGATGAGGGGAGGCAAAGTGGTGAATAAGGAGTGTTAATGTTGACTGCTGATACGAAGTTGTTGAAGACAAGGGGCAGTGGTGATAAAAGAGGGAAAATGCTGAATGAACTAGTTAGTATTTCTGGTTGACCTAGAAGTTAGTACTGCAGACCATATATTGATGCAAGCTAGGCAAGAGATAGTAACTGTTGAGCCTAGAACTCCCCTCCTTAACAACAACAAGAATAAGTTTGATGATGAAGATATCACCATGGCTCAAACTCTGATTAAGATGAAAGAAGAGAAAGCTAAGGAAAAAGGAGTGTCAATTAAAGATGTTGAAGATTCTTCAAGACCTGCCAGATCTATTCTTACCCTGAAGCCACTTCCAACAATTGATCCTAAAGATAAAGTAAAATTGTCCTTAGAAGAACCTGACTTTTCAAAGAAGATGACTAGAAGTGATTTTGATGCTGCTCAGATTGCAAGAGATGCAGAAATTGCCAGACAGTTACAAGACTTGCAAGCAGAGGTGGAAAGGGAAAGACAAAAGGAAGAAGAAGCCTCTAAGGCTGCTATAGCTGAGATGTATGATGAAGTTCAAGCAGGGATTGATGCTAATGCATTGTTTGCAGCCAAGCTTTAACAGGAAGAAATAGATGAGTATACAATTGAAGAGAGAGCAAAGTTCTTGGCTAAAACAATTACTGCTCAAAGAAAATTCAGAGCTGCACAAAGATCTGCTGAGATTAGAAGTAGACCACCAACTAAATCTCAATTAAGAAATTTGATGATGACATATCTAAAGAACATGGGTGGTTACAAACACTCTCAGCTGAAAGCAAAGTCATTTGAAGAAATCAAAGGTATGTATGAAAGACAGAAGAAGTATGTTCAAGATTTTGTTCCTATTGGTTCTGCTAAAGAAGAAAGAATAGTAAGACGATGATGAGAAGGCAACTGAGGAAGATACTTCAAATAAGCATTGTGGTCTACTCTTGTATTGACTTAAACTTATGAATTCACCAACATTATGTTGACGTTTTAAACATGTTTTCTCAGGTGCTTAGCTTAGATTGATTCGTGATGCTATGTAGAGTCTATGTGCTATGTGACTTCGCCAATTTAAAGATTTATCTATTATTTACTCGTTGTCATTATCAAAACTTTGTTATGCTTCCGCTACTTTTAACTTAATTATTATGGATTGTAAAACTTAAATCTATTTTATTTTATGCAACGAGTAAACTTTTTCAAACGTCCATGATTAGTGGTCATTCTTTATTGCTTTGTGATCGGATTGTTATGACGTCACGCCCTCGGACACGTATTCCGTCCAGGCCCCGTTTGGGGGTGTGACATCAACAAAAAATGCTAAGATGGAGATACTATGACACTTGTAGAGTGTATTGTTTGACTTTGGAATTAGTTGATATCTACATGTTGATAGAAAGGATATATCCTATACCAGCTGATGTGTGTCAAGCTATGTTGGATAAGAAGCTTCAAGGGGATAAAAAGGTTAAGGCTTGCTATCAATTGTTAAAGTTAAAAGAGAAGCAAGCTTAGAATAAGTTACCTTGAAATGATGGTGTTTAAAAGGTTTCTTAGTAGTTGCAAGTATGGATTGGGTATCTGGAAGCTGCAATGGAGTTGAGAAGGATTGTTTAAGTGTTAGTTTAGCAACCACACAACAAATGGTCATCAGTTCACCATGTCTAACTAACATCAAGAACTGGCTAGTCCAAAGCAAACGGCTTTGGTAAAGACTTCTCAAGTTCGTTGATGGCTGACAGTTTGCCAAAAACTGTATGGCAATTAGTTCACCATGTTTTTTTTAAAACAAAGAGTTGGCTACTCCAGAGCAAATGGCTACTAGTAAAGAGATCTCAAATCCGTTGATAGATGATAGTTTGCTAAAAACTATAAGGTTATCAATGCACCTTGTTATTGCAATAAAGCATTGACTAGTCCATAGCAAACGACTCATGGTAAAGACATATCAAATCCGTTGATGGCTGGTAGTTTGCCAAAAACTACAAAGCCAACTTAGGTTGATGTTGCTATGTAGCTATGATGCAGAGGTAATGATTTGCTGTTGACAAGGATTGAAAGCTAAAGGAAGTTAAAGATGACCAAGAACACAAAAGAGTTCAAGATCTTCAAAGAGCAGATTAAAGAAGTGTTTGGACGCAATCCTCAAAAGCTCAAATTGAAGAAAATTGAAGAAACTTGAAGTTAACAAGTGTAGTTCAAGTTTAGGGGAGGACTGTTGGGAATTAAGTATTCTAGACTTAATTCTGTTACTAACACAGTTAGTTCTGCTAGTATACATGTTAGTAATGGTAGAGGAGTTAGCATAGTTAGTACTGGTAGTGTATTATAGTTAATACTGTCAGTATAAAGATGTTAATACTGATAGTTAAAGTTAGTACTGTTATGTTATAGTTAAGTTTGCTTATGCAGAAGTTAGAGTTAGAGATATGCATGAGATATCTTAGGAAAGGATATGCATTATCTCTATACTCGTTTTGTAAAGCCCATTAGGGTTTCCTTAGTGTATAAAAGGAACCCTAGGCATAGTTAGAAGATATAGATCTATAGAGATCAATTAGCGATCATAGTTTGTAATCAAGGCAGATTCAAGTTATAATATAAAGTGTGAGTTTGATAGAAGATCTCTTGTGTTTGCTTAATATTGTTCTTCTTAGCATTGTTGATTAGTTTATGCATAATCAATAGTGTTTAATCAGTGTTTCATTATTGTTGCTTTGGATTTATCTAAAGTAACAAACCTTTACAAGCTAAAGGTTCAAGCTCTATTCAGTAAGGGATCCAACAAGCTCCCTTATGGCGGAGAAAACCGTACACAACGTTGCTTACAATGATTTATGACACAAAGCTAAATGTCGAGTTCTAATCTTAGCTAGAACCAATCTATCACAACAAGACTTCACTACTTGTTCACGACTTCACAACTTCACGACTTCTTCACAACTTCAAGACTTCACTTCACTACACTACTTATATCACTACTTGGTAAGATCACCACGATCTAACTATACTTACAAAGATTGCCAAGATCTAGCTACTACACACAAATACAAGATATATAATTGATTTACAAATATATGATATGAACGCAACAAGGTTGCAATACACACTAAGGTATAATACTTCTTTACTTGATGATGGAAGTATTCTTCTCTTGCACTTGAGGAATTAAGCTTGGATCACTTGGAAACAAAGCTTTATGATTAAATGATCAAAGGATTTTAGAGAGGATATGTGGGCTGTTTTGAGCAGAAAGAATAAGTGCAAAAGGTGAGAAAATAGTGGGGAATAGTCCAGTATTTATAGGACAAACTAGAGGAGCATCAGTCTATGGGCGGTCCCCTTAAATAGGTGGGCGGTCCCTTTAAAATTAAGGGGGCCACTCGTGTATTTAAAGGGGTCGCCTTAGGTTGGCGCTCCCCATTTTGTCCTTTTGTGTAGGGAGAATTTTTTGGAACTTTCTAGCCTTTTTAGGTCTAAAAATTTGAATTTTAAAATGTTTATTTTGAATAAAACATTTCTTTTAATTATAGAAAATGTTTTGTAATGTTTATAAAAATGTTTACAACATTTTATAAAAGTGTGAGGTTGAATAATTTTTTTTCTTTGATCATAAAATGCATTAAGCATTTATTTATTCATACCTTGAAGTGATATCATTTTCGAAATGAAAATTTACTACTAATTACTTGTTTACGTTTAATTTTACATTGATGAAACAGTTTTTATATTTGGGATTATCAAAACGTAAAAGATGTGAAAGATATTAGTATGTTTTTTAGGATTATATTTTATCAACAATTCCTCCTTTTTGTATGATTTACAAAATTTAAAACTATTAAATGTAAAATTATTTTTAATCAAGATATTTAGTGAGTTTCATCTATTTTCTCCCCCTTTTTGTCAGAATAAAAAAGGCATGCTCGAGGATTGCTAGTAAAATCTACGGAATAAATGCTCCCCCTTGATGTGTGCTCCCCCTCGTTCGAGGGCACCAAGGAATCGAGCTATGGTTTCTTGGCTACAAAAATGAGTTAGAACAATACAAATATTTCTAACATGTAGCAAGAAGGAAGGAAAAATATGACAAGTGCAAGCAAACATCAAAGCAAAAGGTACTTCATCATTTTAGGACAATGTGTAGAACAACACACAAGCATTTCATAAAAAATACAAATATGCTTTTTAGGCATCATTAATACATAAAGAAAATATCCTAAATTTCCAAGAAGGAATTTTGAACTTGCTTTGCGACTAAAAAGGGTTTGACGATTATTTTAGAGGCACAAGTTATGAGAATTAGTTGGGTGGAGAGTTTGGAGTGGAGGCGGTTGTGGAGGGATAATTTCTTTGAACTCTAGTGGTGGTGAGGTATCGAGTGAGGAGGACTTTAATTCCATTGATATCCTCACTTAAAGCAATGAATTGTTTTTGGGTGAATGAATGCAACAAGGGCAATACCCAACATGGGTTTCAACTTGGTTAATGTTGAGGGTGTATGGTAGGTTTGGAGAGTAAGGTGATGAGGGAATGTTGTTTTGTTGTTAGGAGAGATGCATGGCTAAGAGGTTTGATAGGTCTTGTAGTTGATTAATGTCATCAACTAGGCTTTCTCTACCTTGGAAAGATAAAGGTTGGTGTGTTTGAGTTTAGTTGTCACTTGAGGGTAGAGCTTGAGTTATGGTGCAAACAGGTAAGTTGATGGGTGAGATGGGGAAGTGGTTGGATGTGAGACAACTTGTTATGGATGTGGGGGAGTTAGTGTCTTAATGTAAGGGAGTTTGGTTGTTCACTTTAGGTAGAGCTTGAATGTGAGTAACATGTGAATTTGAATGGGCTGAGATGGGAAATGGAGGGATGTGAGGTAACTTGTGGTGATGTTGGTAGTGTCTTGATGTAAGGAATTGGTAATGCTTGATTGGGAATGATTGGTTCTAATAGAGATGGTTCATGATGAGGAGTGAATGATTTTGGCATTGGTGTAGGTGAATTTGCATTGAGCACATTAGATGTGTTGCAAAGGTTTGGTTTCTTCCTCCAAATGGGGGGGGGGGGGGGGGGTGGGGGGTGGGGGGGGGGGGGGGGTGGGGGGGGGGGGGGGGGGGGTGGGGGGGGGGGGGGGGGGGGGGGGGGGGGGGGGGGGGGGGGGGGGGGGTGGGGGGGGGGGGGGGGGGGTGGGGGGGGGGGGGGGGGGGGGGGGGGGGGGGTGGGGGGGGGGGGGGGGGGAGGGGGGGGGGGGGGGGGGGGGGGGGGGGGGGGGGGGGGGGGGGGGGGGGTGGGGGGGGGGGGGGGGGGTGGGGGGGGGGAGGGGGGGTGGGGGGGGGGGAGGGGGGGGGGGGGGGGGGGGGGGGGGTTTGGGGGGTGGGGGGGGTGGGTGGGTGGGGTGGGGGGGGGTGGGAGGGGGGGGGGGGGGGGGGGGGGGGGGGGGGGGGGGGGGGGGGGGGGGGGGGGGGGGGGGGGGTGGGTGGGTGGGGGTGGGGGGGGGGGGGGGGTTGGGGGGGGTTTCACACTCATTTTGGCTACCCTTGATGGTTTGGATGTGGGTTTGTTAGGAGATGTCATTGGTGAGGATGATTGTGATGATGATGGTTGAGGATGTATTTATAGAGGAGGAAAGGTTTAAATTCAGAAAAATGAACATTTAAAGGATCAAATCCAAGAAATGTTTGTGAATTTAGGGAAACAATAGCTAAGTCTAGAGGGTATTTGGTCAAAAAGGAAGAAAAATATTGTTTTACCCGTGTCATACTAGGGCGGTCCCCTTAATTAGGGGTCGGTCCCTTTAAAGATAAGGGGGCCGCCCATTATGAATTAAGGGGGCCGCCTACTGTTATTTCTCAGATTTTCCAAAAATCGATTTTTCACAAAATTTTGTGTGAGGGTTTCTGTTTTGGTGGTTAATTTTTAAGGCAATTAAGATTTTTAGCACATAGCAATTAAACATTCAACATTCTACATTAGGTCTTGTCAAGATGTAGGATAAATTATTTCAATAATTTTGGCATATCTCATATAGAATAGAAAATGACCAAAAAGAGGTTAAGAACCATATGAAATAGTAACTAGATATAATGCACAAAGAATTTTTCTTGACAAGAGGGTTAAGTTAAAAACGAACCAAACTTTTGTGCAAATACTAGTGTGTACCTAAGTGCGATAAATGTGGAGTAGCGATTATTTCGACACTAAGACATGTAAAACCTAAGAAATTATTCAAATGCTCCTTGATTTAATTTTGCTCAACCAAGATTGTCGAAAATATATACTAGATTATATACTTTTGACAACAAGTAGGAGAACATTATGCATACGTGAAAAATGTTTTTAGCATATCTCGATAATATATGAAACTTGATTTTTTATGTGCTCCTAGTTGTGAGAAGAACTTTTTAGAAAGTAATAGACTGGGACTATTGTAGATATGTATAATGAGATATGCATTTAGATGGAGGAATTAGTAAAAGTTTGCTTATAAACATTTTCAAATATTATGTTTTGGTGTAAAATAGAAACCTAGAAACAGAGAGAAGAAAGAAAAAAAATTGTCAGTCAGGTGGGTAGTCCCCTTAAAGTCTGGGTGGTCCCCTTAAAATTAAGGGGGCCGCCCTTTATGAATTAAGGGGGTCACCACCTGTTGAGAAAATTTTTATCAGATTTTTAACAAATGGTTCATTGATGATTATCATTTCTTTATTATGCCGAAAACTTAATCAATTTGTTCCATCATTCCTAGACCTAGACGTATTTAGTTAAATGGCTCACGTTTAAGTGGTTTAGTTAGAATATCGACTATGTTGTCTTCCGATGAGACATTTTCTATAGAGATATTCCCTTTTTGAACATTATCGCGAAGGAAGTGATGGCGAATCTCAATGTGTTTTGTTCGTGAGTGTTGAACGTGATTCTTACTTAAGCCTATAGCCCCTTTGTTATCACACATTATTAGAATGTCGTCTAACCTAACGCCATAGTCTATGAGAGCTTGTTTCATCCATAAGGCTTGTTGACATGCCTTTCCGACGCTTACATATTCCGCTTCGGTTGGAGATGGCAAGAGCGGGTTGCTTCTTCGAAAACCAAGATGTTAGGCAACATCCCATAAACGTGCAAACACCACTAGTGCTCTTGCGATCTACGTAATCTCCCGCATGATCCGAATCCGCATACACTATTGTTTCTATGCCGGATCCCTTAGGATACCATAATCCTAAATGCGTAAGTGCCTCTTTATTTATCGAAAGATACGCTTAACCGCTTCTAGGTGAGAGGTTTTGGGATCCTCTTTAAAGCGTGTACAAAGGCAAACACTAAACATGATAACGGGTCTACTTGCCGTTAAGTATAATAAACTACCTATCATGCCTCTATTTTTGGTATTATCTACGGACTCACCTTCTTCGTCTCTTATGAGTTTGGTTTCCGTAGACATAGGGGTTTTTATTGGCTTAGAGTCTTCTAGTCCAAATTTCTTAAGCATTTCCTTAATATATTTTGATTGATTAAAAAATATTCCATCATCTAATTGTTTTATTTGTAATCCTAAGAAAAAATTTAAAAATTTTTACCCTATTACCAAAATTTAAATTTGGTGTAAAAATGAGCTAAAAAGACTATAGGAAAAATTAAATTTTTCTTAACTTTTCCCGCCACCTTGAACAACTCGCCGCCAATATAATACTCAAACCGTTGTCTAGGTTTTTGAGCAACCCGTCGTAGAGTTTTCAAACCGCCATAGCTTCTGTTCGTATTTTTCTAATAAAATATTCAAACCGCCTTCAACCTGTATAACTCGCTGCCAATAAACTAAGCAACTCGCCGTGAGCAACTCGCTGCCTATAATCTTATCAACTCGCCGTGTGTTTTAGCAACTCGCCGTACCTTTTACCAACTTGCCGGCTATGATTTTCAAGCCAACTCGCCACTATCATGTGTAAACCGTCGCGAACAAGCAACTCGCCACCAAATTTAAACAAACCGCCGCGAATATAATTATTAAAATTAAGCAACTCGCCTTTGACTTTTGGCAACTCGCCTTTGACTTTTTCCTAAATTTCCGGATCTTGTCCCTACCTTTTGTCAAACCGCCGGTTAGAAAATGATATTTTAACCAACTCTCCACGAAGAACACTTGGACGAATTAAGCAAAATCAAGCCATATTATCTTTTTAACCACGAATCAAAGCTCTAACATGCAATACTAAGATGGTGTATGAAGATTAACCTTCCAATAACATGTATTTCTTCGTGGATCATAAAAAATGAAGCAACCCTCCACGAAGAACATCAAACTTAATAACCTTATAAATCGAACTAGGAGCTTGTATACCACTTGAAATTGTTACAATCTAACCTTTTTGATGTGTAGAACAAGAGAAGATCAAGATTAACAAACAAATAAGCCAAAATCAAAAATGAGCCGTGGGCTTTTTTTCTTCACAAATAAGCACGAATTTAAGCTTAATCAACCACATGAATCAATCACGAATCCACCCCATGGCTCTGATACCAATTGTAGGTTCCCGAATTCACACAAACATGTATAGATCTAAAGAGATCTAGAGAGAGAAAGTTAGAGAGAGAGAATAGTTGAGAGAGAAAAAGAAAACACACTAAAGAGTGTGTGTAAAATGACTAGATGCTTACCTCTTCCAAAGTTGGAAGAGGTATTTATAGTTCTTACAATACACCGGGTATTAGTACCCGGTTCAATACCGAAAGTCATACGTTTACCTATTAAACTACGAGCTATATTGAATAGTAAAATACATGGGGTGACCGAGTCTTTTTCTAATATCTAACAATCTCCCCCTAAGGGAGGTCACCCCTGAAAATACTAAACTTAAGATCTTCAATCTTCAGATTGATCTTATGTATAGCTCGTAAACGCTTGATTTCATTGATCTGTATCTTGTGAATCTGAAGCAGTGAACTTTAGACTTTTAGGCTTTAGCTTGACTTGTATGTGATCTTTGAGCTTCTTTGAGATCATCATCCAATCATAATCTCTAATCATCATCATGTGATCTTTTGCCATCTTGTGAACTTGTGTCATTCGGAATGATATGCTCACACTTTTCTTGATCTTGAAAGCTTGAATATTCAGAGTTGCGGAAGCTTTAATAACAGATACTTGAGCTTTCATGATATCTTCGAATGAGTCGTTTGAGAATGAGCACGCGGTTATGAACTTGATTTTGTTGGAACACGGTATCTCCATCTCCATCTTTAAATGTTCCTGTAATAAAACAGTTAGCAATAAAGAGAAAATTGGTTTGTAAAAACAATCGATGCGATACTTTGCAAAAGAGTTTTGTAACACATCGAAAGTTTTATTTGTTTTCCAAAGTCCAATAACCGTCAATTCGTATACTGGAACAAGTTTGATTCATGTAGAATCGCACCGTTGTTGTTTTCCAGTTTTCACAAGTTTGATCCATTAAGGATCTCACAAGTCACCTACCATGAGCTTGTTTGAAGTTGGCTCAAGCAGGATTTCCATCTTCACTGTGAATACTTACGTATCACTCGGATGTTCTGGCAAAATCACAAGGATAATGCGTAGGACTCTTATGATAAAACTTGTAATCACAGTGTGTGAATAACAAGTAAATTGGAATTGTCCTAACGAGATTAATTGATGATCTCTTGGCTCTAGACTCAAAAGTGCGTTTTGATTTTAGTGATCGGAGGCTGGAGCTGACTGCCACCTTTTCAATACCGACTTACTCGGAGTGAGTGAGTCAGTAGATTACATGTTTAGTCTCCGTGAGAAATGAAACAGAAATCTTTTGAGAGATTCTGAGTGGCTTGGGAGGGTTGTGCATTGCATCACTGGGTCCATGATGTCACTTCAATGTCAGCAATCATTTTAGTGATTTTGACAGCATATGTATTGACCCGGTTTCTGCCTAAGTGTATGGAGGGCTTCTTTCTTTACACCCTTTATCCGTACAATTCTTTTTCATTCTTCAACCCCTTTAGTGCTTACCAAGATTTCATGACTAGAACCTTGTTGGGTTTATTCAAGTACTAGCTCCATCTCAGTCGGCACTATTCCCTTTTCCTCACATTTACTCCTTTTTATCATACCTAAGGACTTCTACACTAACTAGTGGATAGTCCCTGGGTAGATCCCTCCGGTTCTGGCAGGATCATGGGAACGAGTACCTAACCTTACCATCCTTATAACTTCGATAACAGTAAATACATGGTCAGTCTTTTGGTACAGTTCACCTTGCCATAAAATCACTGTTGAAAAACTCAATCAGGTACTTATGATAAAACTATCAAAGTGTTTAGTACCCGATTGTTTTTGCTTTTCAGAAAAGCTCCCCCTCAACATGTGCATCGGTATTCGAAACTGTTTAGCACATGTTGGTGGAGTATACACTTGAGTAATATGATCACATTACATATTTTAATCACATTTTTCTCCCCTTATCAAAAATTTCAAATCATTTGACATTTTGGATATCAATTGATTTAAATATGTTATAAACTTTCGGAGAAAAGTATGCCAATTATTCACAAGCCGTGTTTGGAACATATTAATGCTCCCCCTCAATCATTGAAGGATATATAAGATAGTACTGAGTACAGTAATTTGAAAGATTTTGAATTTACTAAGAAATTCTTGAAGATTTGTACTCAAGCAAAACTCATGAAAAATCATAGACTGACACATAACATTATTGTTTCGATGATGTTATGTTTATTACCGATGATTATTGACCTTAAATGGGCTGGAATGATACAATCATTCACTTCTCTTGATTAGAAGTAGCCAATATCTTATGAAGCCTTCACTTAATGAAGCACTCGAGATTTCTGATGTTTTCTTCAGATCTTTTTTTTTTACTAATATCTAGTTGAACTGTTGGTTTGTTGTGGAGTGTCGTGGTGGTTGAAGTGTTGGATGTTGTATCGCAGTGGTCTCTGTACCGCTAGATGGAACATTCTGCTGTTGACTGTGAGAGCTCTTGAAGATTGGTTCACTTAGTTCTTTTTGGCTCTCCAAGACCCGTTAACACTTTCCAAATCGGAACCCGACCATTAAATTTGAAACACACTCTCCCCCTCAATCGATGATCCCGTTTTCTATTAAAGATGCTGTAGTCATTTAATACTTTTTAGTGTCAAAATACCTATCAAAATGCTTATAAATATTGTTTAAATGCCTGAAAGTGATACTTAATCACTTCATATTTTGTTTACAAACACAAGCATTGGAGCAAGAGACGCGAGATTTAGACATGGAAAACAAGCAAAAGAAGAATCTCAAGGCCAGTTACGGTGTAACTACCCCACACGTGTTACGCCGTAACCAAATTAAAGAAGATAATGGTCATCACCACAGTTATGGCATAACTGATTCGTCACAATTACGCCGTGACATGCCACGTTGAAGAAGGATGACACATCCTAGTCATAGTTACGGTGTAACTTGGTCTATGCAATTACGCCGTAACACATATTAAGCCTCGATTATGGAAACCCACATCAGCATAGTTACGGCGTAACCCAACTCATAAATTACGATGTAACTGATATGAAACTTATAAATAGAGCCCTCATTCTACACATTCGACATCAACCCTTCCAACACATATCCAAGGGGCGATACAAGCTTCTAGAAGTCGAAGAATTCCACCAGTAGTCCAAGGGAGAAGTCACTTATCTTACTTTTTGTATTAATCACTCATAAACACATCTTGTAAGAATTATGATGGTTCAATCCAATATCTCTTTCATTATTTCTTACCTTGATGTTGATATGAATGGCTTAGCACTTCTAGTGCTGGCCTAGTTTTGAATCTACTGATGTTATGATTGTTTCTCATTTATTTATCATTTGAATTAGATATCCTAATTATCTGTCATTGATCCTTGAGTTTTGGTAGTATTGAGGGTGGTTTATATCCTTTTGTCTTCTTATTAGGCTGGCATGTTGAACTTAAGATCAACAAGGTACTAGGATAAGTTGGCATCTATCCTTAGTGTAGGAATTAACCCAACTACCGTCTTCATCACATTAAATACTTAAAAAGCTCAGGAACTCTTTCAGAGGGGGTTTATAATCTATCTAGTTTATTGACAGGTCTTTAGGATAGTGATGTGGGGTCTCGTAAGACTTCAACACGAAGTTTTACAACTCCCTATGTAGAGTACCTAATCGTTACAGTGTAGTATAGGCAAGACTCAGGGGTTGTTATCGTTCTATAGGGGAATAGGTTAGGAAGGCTTGATCACGGTCTAACAGAATTCTAGAGGTTGAGAGAAGATTATTTTTGTATTTTTATATTTATAAGAAAGCAGGTAAATCTATGGTTTGAGAGGTAGGTTTGTTTAACTAATTACTAAACTAAATACTCGTAATATCTAATCTACTCGTGATAACTTTTATGATAAGTAAATGTATTTACCTAATCATGCACTACTCCTCAAATTGCTTCTCCGAGATCCGTTACTTTGTCACACTTGTGATGATCTGTGTAAGTATTTCCTAGGTCATGAACGGATTACACGAAGTCGCCATCTATTTAATATTCCGTTAAGGCAACGCACAAGTAAGGTAGTACGAAGACTATTACAGGCCCCTAAGAGTATATTAAATGTATGTGAAATATCTTAAGAGGGATCAATCATATAATGGGTAAGGTAGTATGAAGACTGTTACCGATGGTATCCTTTCTACACACTCACGTTTCCCTAGACATGTCAACAGCGATACAGACAAAATATGGTTTTCTAAAGCCTAACGCGCACATTCATCAACAAGAAGCAACACCAAAAGGATCTACAACCTAAGTTTCATGCAATCATAGATAAATACAAATGAGGGTTTAGCCTCGCATGTTATAAGGAAAGCAAGAAGATAAATCAATCAAACAACACATAGACATATTGAATAATTAATGATAAATAACCTTACTTGATTAAAACATGGATTCAAGGTAGTATAATAGGGTTTTGAAGCCCTAAAAACGACATATGAAGCTGCTAAAATGACTAGGGTTCATCTCCCTTAGTTTATACAATTTTATCCCAAAGTTACACACTTAAAACCCTAAAAACGGCTTTATATTTATAGAGATATCGATGCAACGACGTCACTTTGTAGTCCTGACGCCATCGCAACGTGGATGATTCTAGATCCTCTTTAAGTCGGCCACGTCCTGACGCCGTCACTAGATCTCTGACGCCGTTACTAGAAAGATTACGACGGCGTCGCTTGATGACTGTGAGGCCGTCTTCACGCTCTGTATGAATGATTCTTCATGATATTTGGTGTAGGTTCGTAATTTTATCCGTTTCTTCTTCAAATGAGCCCAAGTCACGTATATTTCCTCCAAATGTCATCCAAGTGCTAAAAACCTAAAAACAAACGATTAAGCACATAATCTGGGCATATTTGCATGATTTAAGAGGTTAAATGACCCCTAAAAAGTGTATAAAATTACACCTCATGAGTAGCTAGGGTTTAATTACTACAACTTGGATGCCCTATCTTCGTGACTTTCGGGGAATTGGGATCGCAGGAAGTATAGGACACACCTCAAATGCCAATTCTAGTCTGTTGATATTAGAACAACCAATAAAACGATATCTAGACATTGCACTATGAAACATGCTATAGCATTAGTAATGAAATAACTAGGTTAGTACGTCTTTTTCCCTGTGACTGTTCTCAAATCGCTTACTTTTCGCATTTATTTTCCTGTCAAGATTTCAAATCAATTCAAAACCGTTTTGAAACCTGTGACACATTTCAAATTAATACTAATACAACTTAGTTCTTGGGACGGCCTCGGATTTACCAAGTCCTGCACTACATACGACTAGGTTCTCTGCCTGTTAGTGCGTGTAGACATCGGTATACGAGTTTTATAAATTTAAAACTTGCAAATTTAATTTAACAATTAATACGCATCAGGGGGACATAAATAAAATTTTAGAAGCCAAAGTGTACCGTAGACGGATAGCCCCAAACGTTCCAAAGCCAACGCCGATTGGTTATTGTTGTATATTACTTGACAAACAGGTACATTCGATGAATTTAAATATGCAACGGCTATATGAATTAGTAATATATGTCTTATGATGGCTTAGGGTGCGTTTAGTTACAGGAAAGTTTTCTTAATTTTCTTTCTCTAGTTTTCTTAAGAACGGAGTAACTTTTCTTTCTCCAGGGAACCTTTTGAAAACTGGAGAACTCCAAATTCAAGTTCTCTGAATCATAGTTATGATAGGAGAAAACAGGTTTTCTGTTTTTAGTAGAGGAATTTCAAATACTCATTTTGAACATGTTTTCTGTTTTCTTTTCTAAGAAAACTTTTCTGGGAAACTCAACAACTAAACACACCCTTAACGTGCATAGGGAAACGCCATCAAGGACAGAATATGAATGTCAACTACATTGAGTACTTATGTCAGATCCTCACTATTAGTTTTGTTTAACCTTTAATAACATAGCTTATGACGAACCTAACTTTACCTAATAAGGCTATTTTGGACTAAACTTAGCTAAAATGCCAAGCGCATTAGTGAAAAGCACTAATAAGCACTTATTACTAAACTGAATACCAAACCGACTTTTAAGCAACTTTGAGCTTATTTTTAAGCACACAAACAGATCCTTATGGACTTATAGCTTAAACCAGCTTAAAGCTTGGCCAAAAAGCTATTTAAAACTATTCTTGAAAAGCATTTTGAAATTCAATTAAACTATGAAAAAGCAACTTGAAAAAGCTGTTTGGCTTTTTGAAAAGACAAAGGACAGTTTTCAAACTTAAAAACAGATTGGCAAATAAGCTAATTTTTATAAAACAAGCTAAAAAGTTCTTAACTACCTATGAATACTTGAACATAAGTTTAAAAATGCTAAAAAAACTATCCTCATCTATATGAATTTTAGCTTAAAAATGGCCTTAAAGGCCTACTTACATCTGATGCAGATTACAAATTTAAAGTCAAAACTTAAAACCAATAGATGCAGGCTAAAAACCTTAGTTCTATACTACTTTAAGCACAATAACAAGAGCAAAATGAGCCATGAAAACAGCTAAAACTAATTTGAGCTTAAAATGCATAAGAAACTGAATTTAAGCTATCAGATCTTAATTACAACTCACTAACATGATTGAAAACTGATTTAAACTTATAAAAACCTTAAACCCTTACTTAATAAACCTAAATATGAACTATAAATTCAATTTAAAGAACCAAGAGAGCCTTGGCAGTACTAAATCAAGTTAGTACTGCCTTGACTCAAACACTCCTTAAAATGGCTTATCATTCTTAATAAGTTAATAAATTTGAGATTTAAAGCAAAAATTACAAATACCAGATGATAGATAGCTAAAAACAGACTAAATAAGCATATTTAAACAAGCAGATAAGCCAGAAAAATAAGCTACTAAACTATGCAAATATTTTTGGTTTTTTCACTGTTTTATAAAATAAACTTGCAGATTAAGATCTAAACTATCGAATTAACAATATAAGCAATAAATGACAATAATAGACAGAAATAAGCTAATCTAAGCAATATTAAACAGACAATAAGCAGTATAATAAGCTAATACAAGTGAGCTTTAAAAGCGTTTAAAAACAAGAACTTAAAGAAGGGGCTTAACTTAAACAAGGCTTAATAAATGGCTCGAGGAGCTACTCAACAAGCTCCAGCTTATCTTATGATAAGCTGGTGTGGTCTTGGAAGCCCATCCAGGTCTGGCTTCCCTTCCATAACTAGCTGAGGTAAAATTTTGGAGTGATATGAAATTTAAACCTTATCCAGTTAAGCTTTTTAGGCTTAACTGAATCTGAGAAAGCTTAAGTAGAAGTAAAGAGCTTATAAGAGCTTATGAAGTAATACGTAAACAAATTTTAAAGTAACTTGCATAAATGTGAACTTAAATTTAAGACAGGAATTGAAGAAACTTGATTTTATTAAATGAAAAAGGAAATTACATTGCTGAAAAGGAAATTACTAAATAAATGATGATAAGCTGAAAAAGTAATTAATAAGCTAATTTAAACTACTAATTAATCCTATCCTTAGTTGTCTTTTGCTGTTGTGATCTAAAGTGATGCCTTATTTATAGCACCTGAAGAGTTAATTTAGGATCCAGGGACGCTCCTCCTTCATTTCATCCCGACCATTTATCCCATAACTGCTTTCTAGTCACTGATCTCACCGTGAATGCTCACAAGCATACTTGCCAATCAAAGAAGCGTTAGGATTCGCCATCGTGGACACCTGGTGTAGATGGTGTCAGTGATTTGGTTCTAGAAGGTTATTTGTCATTACAGAAGGTATATTTGGTGAAGGGTAAAAGGGGTGAAGATGGGTGAACAGTAAAAGGGATTGGCGCCCTTTTTTTTTCTTGTATCTTTTGTTTGACTTTGTTTGACCTGGGATTTATAAAATAGTTTGGGCCGGTTAAATGGTTTTGGGTTAAAGTTAAAAAAGATAACGAACGTTAGCCTTTTTATTATAAGTGGACTAACGGTTGTTTAGTTTTTCAAGGAACCATTTATGAATTTTGGTTTAAACTCACAAAAAACATACCCACACTTTTTTAAACATTAATCATTAGGGCTGTTTTGGTTTTCTAAAGGTTTTGTCTTTTTGTAGTTGACCAAGGTTTGACCATTGTTGACTTTTTGTTGACCTTTTGCTAAAAAACTTCTGGCTCTTGTGCACATTATCCGTTCTCGTGTTTGTTTTTGCCCGGTTTTAGCTCTTTTCTTGTGATATTTGCAATATCCGTCCCTACACATCACAAATGACAAAACAAGCAATATACAAGCATAATTTGCACAATTTGATCATTTTAAGGTCATTTTTAGTATAAAATGGATATGTGATTTCTCACATACGAGTCTGTAATCTTGTTCGTTTCTTCTCCAAATGAGCCCAAGTCACGTGTATTTCCTCCAACTGCCATCCAAGTGCTAAAAACCTGAAAACGAACGATTAAGCACATAATTTGGGTATATTTGCATGATTTAAAGGGTTAAATGACCCCTAAAAAGTGTATAAAATGACACCTCATCAGTTATAACAGGCACTTGGTTTTATAATACTTTGTATTCAATATTGACTCTATTGTATTAGTAAGTATTTGACCTAAAGAGAATTAAGTTATCTAAGGATGTCTGATGTAGTCTAACATCTCAATACTCATAGAATTACAAGTTATTTTGGTATGTCTATTGTGTTGAAACAAACTATATATTTATTGTGATTTAGGATAACTTTAATTGCTTCTACCTCCACTATCTATTCTAAGGTCAATATAATTACGTGTGTCATGGATACACTCAATATAGTTCCAACCAAAAAGGTATTCAAGACATTATCTATTTGTGGATTGGGATGAATCCTATTATGTCTTGATTAAAGTTTTAAAATTTGTTAATATCTTATAAACATATTATTAACAAGCTTGAGTGAGACTTGTTAAAATGTCTTGTGTTCTTGTATTTTCAAATTAAGAGAACTATTTATTGTTGCTTTATATACTTAAGTATTTAGAGAATTGTCTCTATTTACAAAAGTAAGTAGGAGTATATATAGATCTTGAAGATATTCAAGAACAAAATACATAACCTTCTTAATTCACTTGCTGATGTCATACTAAGGCTAAACATGTAAACGTCGAGCCAAAGTATAATGTAACTCTCATTCATAAATCCACAAGGATGTCTCATTAATGGAGTGATATTTTAATATCAATGATGAAGAATATAAGTTAGAGGGACATAGTAAACATGCTAACTAATAAGATGAATTATCAAATCTTGATTCTGGTAAATGTCTTAAAACTATGAATGATAAGATGTAGTCCTTAAAAGACAATCAATATTTTGAGCTTGATTGATCTTTCACCAAACAGTAAAACTGCGAGGTTAGAATGAGTTTCTTTTGAAGAAAGGCTCACAAAGACAAAATTGTATACATAATTAATTGCTGATGATGATAAGAAGTTTTTTAATCCTACTCAAGCAATTGACTGTGATTAAATTTTCTTTTCTACACGCATTATTTATATACAAATAATTAATTGTAATACATGTTTTCTTGAATATGAAATATGGCAATTAAGTTTCATAACTCTTTCCTTAATGATTACCTTTGCGAGGACGGTGCGTAATCAAAAGGGTTATGAGTCTATATAATCTTTATCAAGAATATAAGAAAAAAGGATCCAAGTGTTGATTAGATCATGCATCTAGGAGCTGATATCTTAGTTTAATTACAATATGATTTTTGATTAAAATAAGATAACTCCTGAGTACACCTGACATCAAGTGGGAGCACTATGTTTGTTTTTCTAAAATTCATATGTCGTGCAACATGTTGAAAGCATCATTCCATCTAAGCTAGATGTTAATCCTTAAGAATTCATATGTTGTGTAACATGTTGAAAGCATCATTACATCTAAGCTAGATGTTAATCCTTAAGATTGGAATGAAACTTCACTTGGGAATTTAGGAGATAAAACAAACGAACTTGGAATAAATGTTTATAGAAATAAACATATGCGGAGATTAAGTCCAACACAATGCAATATATCATTGAAGCAAGTCTTAAAAGATATATTTCACTTGAGATAATTTAATACATGAATGAAAACCTTGTGTTTTTTTTAACAAAGGATTCATCATGTATATATATTATATTGTGTATGCGACTGGTTGTTACTTATGCACGAGTGTAAGATGAGCTGACAACAACAATATCGAATTGAGAGTATTTATATAACTGTTAAAAAAACCTTTACGAATTATATAAGGCATAATGTTGTTTGTGTACACTGATGCTAGAGGATAATCAATCCTAGGTAAGTGGATTTTATTCATTTATGTTAAATAATGTTAACTTGTTTGCTCAACTAAAAGAGCATTGTTAGCAATACACATTAAAAAAAATAAGAATACTTTACATTTTGAGAAACTGTAAAGATGACTGTCTCAGATTGGTATGTTGCTGGCTTCAAATACCCTATAAAAGGTATTATGACATTTTCATACTATGCACTTGAATCGTTATGGCACATGTACAATATATCTTATATTGTGTATATGACTGGTTGTTACTTTTGCACAAGAGCAAGATGAGCTAACAACAACATTATCTAATTGAGAGTGTTTAGATGACTGATAAAAATAATATCTAATTGAGAGTGATTTAGATAACTGTTAAAACAAATGTTTATGAATTATATAAGGCATAGTGTTGTTTGTGTACACATGATGCTATAGAATAATCAATCCTAGTTAAAGTATTATTTCATCTTTTATGATAAATCTACTAACTAGATATGCTCAACTAAGAGCATTGTTGCATTACACATTAAGGAATGAGAATACTTTACATTTTAAGAAACTGTAAAGATGACTGTCTGAGATAGGTATGTTGTTGACTTTAAATACCTCATAAAAGGTACTGTCACATTTCCATACTATGATACATGCAATAGTATGCAAATATACATACGACACTCATCATATCATTCAAATCCTTTACAAATTTGTGAATTTGAAACAAGTATTCAAAAAGTTTACTCAGATAACTATTTAGCTGTCTTGTAAAGAAAGATTTGAGAATGTAGGAAACATTGGACTTTAACTTGCTAATTAGTTTCATGCATATCTGTTTTAGTATTTGGATAATTAGGATTGTAAGATAATTTTTACTTTCTAATGAATGAAGATACGTGGTATTTGTCATCCATACATATAATAATTGTCATCTTATATTTGCATGTTTAATCATTGAATGATTTATAATTCTAAATATGTCTATTGTCGGTTAATAATATGGGAATATTATTACATAAGGCAAATGTAAGTGTTGGTTATATTCTTTGAATATATGGATTGTTTCCACCAAACTTATATGTATTCACAAGGGATGCATATTGGATACCCCAACCTTTAAATATTTACTTTTGGATCCTTAGTCATGAGTAAGATATTAAAAATGGTTAAATAAGTCATCCTTAAACTTGAGATACAAACAAGTTCTGCATGTGTGGATATCACTTTTTGATTATAAGTCAAGCGCTAACCTAAAAATGGTAGTTATAAAGGCTATTTTTAGAAGTGATGTGAAGCAGCATCCACAACACTTGTAGTCAACAAAGAATTTGTTCCTCTAATTATTTAATTTCAGAATGATACCATGGCGCCTCTCCATAATTAATCAGATGATTGTGTGGCTGCACCTAAATTGTAATTCAAGATGATTCTCAATTACGTTTGGTAGATCTGAATTAACTTCTATAACAAGAAACTAAATGGTTAAACTATATGGAATGAGTTAGGATCCATATCTATGGTTTAACGGTATCTAAAGAAAGGGATGATAATGGCAAGTAATACATAACCATTAAAGCTGAGATTGTTCTTGAAACTTTATCTTAAGTATTTCTAATTTAAATATAATTGTGTGTGTTTGCTAGACATTGGCAACTACCAGTATATTTGCAGCCTGCTACCTTGACTCCCAAGTGAGAGCTATTGGAATATGTTAGTCGGTTTCGCAAGTTATACGTTAGAAATATGTTAGCCTATTGGGGTCACACACATTAAACACTTAAAGTATGTTTTACTTCACAATATAATTATTTAAATATTTGTTAATTACATTAATTGTTTAACTAGATTAACAATATATATTAAATAATAAACCAAGGGACTAAACAAACAAAACCCAAACCCAAGAGGGCCTATTGTTGGCCGAATCCCCTAAGGGATCTAGAAGGGGGTGTTTGTTCGGTTATGGGTTTAGAGGGGGAAAAAGAAAACTAAGTTTCCTTGTTATACAAGAATAGGGTTTGGGCTTGTGCCTATATAAACCCAACACCTACACCTAATTCTTCATTCATTTACAACACACAAATCCCTAAAAGTCATCTAGAGATTTTCGGTGCACTTTTTTTTTTCCTAAACCCTAATCAAAACCCTAATACTCTTATTAGGGGATTTTCGGTTCTTTTGTTTATCCCTAAAACCAAATTCGGTAAACCCTTATCAATGGTTTTTAGTTTTCATTGTCCTTCTTGTGATCGACACATTAAATCCCTCACCTAGGGATTTGGTTTTTCTCTCCTTGTTCGACAAATACCAAAACCCAAACTTAAGGTTTAGGTTTATTTTGTTTTTCGGTGCAACCTAATTCGAAAAACCCTAATTAGGGTTTTGGCTATTTCGGTACAAGCTTCAAGGGGTGTTTGGTTTTTAGTACAAGCTCACAAGGGTGCGTTTGGTTATTGATTAAACACGTGGTGTTTGGTTCGTGAAGGATGACTAGCAATCGACTCATACCTGGTTGACGTGTTTATGTGAGCAACCGTAGAGGTGGTAATTTAACCACTATGTTTTCAACATCAAGATCAGGCGTTCTTTTAATGATTTAACTCAATAAACAAAATGTTAGTAAATTACTTTTTTAATTTATGTGTTAATCTATATGCTAAAACTAGATCCATTCCGCTGCGTACTCGTAGCTATTTGGTTACCTAGATTGTTAAATATCAACAGGTATATTTGTGAAAGAGCGTATTAAAGCTGGTGTGGAGTTATTCTATAATTATGGTTATGCACCTGATCATGCATCTATTTTAGCTTTGAAACTCGATGATCCAAACGAAGGTCATTCAGCTCCTCAAGCTCAAGTAAAAAAGCTACCATTGCATTGGTCACCAACGCAACATTAACCATTGCATAGGTCACTATTTCAGTGGTTACCACTGGGTCAGACACAATGGTCTCAGCCACCATTATCTTAAATAAAAAAATCCCCTATTGGTGGACGTGTTTTTCACATGTATAACAGAGTGGGCCCGTAAACATATTAGAAAGGCATAATGAAAGAAGAGGAAACATTGCCTACCGTAGCTAATCATAGTCTTGTACTAACCTCATATATGCTGAACCACATGATGATGGGTACGTAGTTTTGACGTTGCTCTTTTTTATTGTTTCGTTGTCTGATTTAAATGCATTCCATCTTTTTTCTTATCATCAGATGAATCTACGTGATGATACGAGTTTGATAAGGATACTCACCTTGTGGATAATGAACATAGAATATACCACATGACCTGTAAGTATTTAAATACCTTATTGCTTCAGAAGCTGTTCCTGTGATTGTTATTTTCTATATGAGGTACATAAGGATTTGTGTATTTTTACACGATATGTTGCCAGCAAATATATCTGAAACCTATGTCAAGCTAACTGAAAAGTAAAAACCATCAACTCTAGTTAAATGAAGCATGGCACTATCTAGCCGCTATAACATCCAGTCAGCATCAAGGTTTATGTATCCTTTTTTTATTGGTTAGTGTCATTGATCTTACATTGCACGCTATCCTCATATATGCAAGCTTAATAATCTTACACTTTTTTTATAAAATATGTATAACAGATCGAGTAATCTAACGTAGATATCCTGATTAAGCATGTTTTGTAGTTACCAATTCATTTGGGACAAATCTACTGGATTGTTTTTATGATTAAATCAGTTACAAGAAGCTAATGAAAAGTTTTTTAGTTGGTGAAAGACTTAATTCTAACGTTATTGAATTTACGATACACGATATATCAGTCTGATCAGGTAAATCTGGACTAAAATAAGCGATGTAAAGCTACATGTTAAATGAAGCACGTCACCAGCAGCTGTAACATCAACAATTTCAACGATCTCAAGACGATTGTCGACTCTCTAATCGATCCAGTCGCATCAAGGTTTATATATCCTCTTTTTTATTGTTTAGTTTTATTGATCTTACGTTGCATTTTATCTTCATATATGCACAACATAATAATCCGATCCTACAGTTTTATGTGAAATATCTTAATCAAATACAGTAATCTTAAACTAAATAAGTGATGTAGATATTAAAATACGGTACAAGATATACATATGTGTGGATTTATGACATTAAGCTTGAAATCTTCAGGTAATACTAGATTTGGGAAAGTAAAACTATTTGATTTATCAATCGCGTTACTAGAAGCATAAGAAAAAGTGTATGGTTGTTTTCATGATTAGATCGTGTCATTAGATACGTAATTGTAACATGTTTGGTGTGTGAAACACTTGCTTTTAACAATAAATGACAAATGATAAAAAGGAGATTGAACTGAACTATCCATGTGTTTTGAAAGTGCTCAAAGGAAATGGTACTCCACTATGGTATGTCAGGAAATTTATCATCTCTTATGTTTTATACGAAATACGTTGAAGGAAGGAGATGCGGATGACATTAAAAATCATGATGTGAACTTTGTTCTTATTTGTGGCAAAAAGTCAAGAAAGATTTTGTTAGACCAAATTAGATTAGATGGGCCGGTCCAATTATATAAATGGGTCGTACCCATTAGGTTATGTGTTAGTTGCTTAATCTCTAAGCCATGACATTAGTATAAATACACATACAATCTAATGTACAAATCATAATTACAATTATAATAATATATACCTTTTGAGGTTTTATATGGTATTAGAGCCAAAACCTTAAAAAACCCTTTTTTTCGGGCACAATTTCGGTCACTTTTCAGCCGCCACAACAACCCTACCAAGATCAAAAGTCCAACTATTCAGCAGCCTTTAGTCCTACCATCAGATCCAATCAACGATCAGATCCACAGATCCACTCCTTATCACCTCGCCATTGCTGCCGTCGTCAGAAACCCAAAAAAAGAGGAATATTACTATGGCTATGAGTTCAGCTTTCACAACAGTTGATAAAACGACTCACAACTCTTGTAAGTTCGCTTTTACCTTTTCACCCATAAGTTATGGTTACTGGAAAACTATGATTGAACCATTCCTCATCACAAACAATTTGATGGGTTATGTGGATGGTTCAATACCGTGTCCATCAAAAACCTTATCCATTACCGATGATGTCACTATTCTAAAGGAAAACCCAAGTATTCAGTTTGGGTCTCCAACGATGCCCATGTTTGTATGCTAATCATCTCTACAATATCATAAGCTTATTTTCGCCATGTTTATGGTATAACTTCTTGTGATCTTTGGTTGTCCCTTGAAAAGGCATATGTACCTAATTCCACATCTAAGGAATACACTCTCAAAACACAACTTCTAAGAATATAGATGCACGATGATGAAACTTCCAATGCTTATCTAAATCGTGCTCAAGAATATGCCAATGCACTCGCCACTATTGGTGAACCTGTAAAGGATAATGATCTTGTTATGCTTGTTGTCTTAGGTCTTCGTAAAGAATATAATGGTCTTAAAACTATAATCACTGCCATCAAAGTCCAACCGGATTAGCGAGGCTTCAATGACTCCTTAGTGTTCATGGTTTATAGGCTAGGAATAAACTCGTGCACCGGTTCTTTATAAGCCACTCACTCTACAAGAGTGGCTTAAGTGCTGAGACTCCAAAATTCTCAGGTTACATTTCCTAAGTTTCATTTTAGCTTAATTTGAGCTTTTACATTTGCTTATTTCTATTCAAATTTTGTTTAAGTCTCTTCAATATCATGTTGTTTAGGTTTGTTGATTAGCTATTTTGAGTGTTTAGTAGACTAAATTTGAGTAATCTCAATTTTTCATATAATTTTGTCATTTAGTGATAATAAGCTAGCTGAAGAAGTAGCTTATTTTCATTAATAAGCTTTAGGTTTTATAGTTTAAAAAGCTTAAGTAGGTGAACTTTAATAAGAGTGGATAAAAGGTTAAAGCTGTTTTAATTGTTAAATAGATTTTGAATTCAACTTAGCTTTGACAATTCTCTATAAAAGAGTGTTTGGTATAAGCTGTAGTTGACTCTTAAAGTCAACTACACTCTGTCAAAACTTTTCATTTAGCTGAGTTTAGTCATATTAGAAGGTTTTACAAAGGTTTTAGTGATTAGTATGTAGATTTAAAAAGTTTAGAGTTTAAAAACCTAGTTTTTGCACCAGGACAGTTTCTATTTTGTTAGATAGATTTAGAAGACATTGATTCAAATTCAATTTAGAACTCATTTTGAGTTAGTATAAGATTGGTTGCCAGTAGTGAGTAAGTAAATGAAGTTTTAGTTAAAGGACTTTAGCCTGCATTCTAGTTATTAGCCAATTACATCAGCAAAGAAAAATACATAGCAGCAAGAATGAGTTTTTGCTTATTCACTTTTTGAAATTTTCATTTCCATGTGAAATTTTGGAAAACCTTTTATCTAGGTTGATTAAAGGTAAGTAGGGTAGCTTATTGTTAGAATTTCAGCATTAGAAGTTTAAAAATAAGCAGTTTAGCTTATTTGAAAAAAGCATTCTCAGAAATAAGCAAAAACTAGCACCTTTTAATATCAATTTTCTTGTTATTTTAGTTTAACATTAGCTTATTTCTTTTCAAATACCTTTAGTGTACATCTTAAGCCACAATTAGCATCTTTTAGTTTCAAATTTCATCAAGTAATAAGCTAGAAATAAGCCAAAATCCAAAAAGTTTAGGAAAAGCCAAGTTACTGTGACAGATTGCAAAATGCTTATTTTGTAGCTTATCTAGTGGATAAAAATAGGAAGTGCTTTTGTTAATGTTGTTAAGAATAAGCTAGTTAATAAGTTTGTAGTTTTAAGTTTTTGATGAATCTCATTTTTCAATAAGCCAAAAATAAGCAAATTCGTAGGGTCTGTTTTGTATTTTTCTTATAGTTCAAGGTTATTCGTTTTCACTGTAGTGTAAATTTACTTAAGTTTGCCCGCCTACCCTTTAGTTTCGTTTTTTACATTTTCTACCCTGTCTTTCTAGAATAATAAAATAGATTTAATATTTTTAGAATTTAGTTTTATAAAATTAGGGTTTAGTTTTAATAAATCAAATTAGTGTTCAATTAGCTTATAAAAATTAGGGCTTTTTGATCCCTTTGATTTCTGCACTCTTTTAGTATTTTAAAACCATTTTTCCATATTTTTCCAGTTAAATTTGTATTTTCTAGATTCGGGGGCTTATTCGTTAAGCAAATTGTTGTTTCTCATTTTTCGTAGGACTTATATGGTGTAAAGTATTTTTAGAAAAAAAATCAGAATTTTTCAAAATAGTTTAATATTTTTTATAATTTAATTTAAAGCTAAAACTTTTAAAAATATCCACCATCCCCTTTGAAAACATCTCCTTATTACTTCTCAGAATCACCTTATGCAATTCCTAGTATTGACCATCCAAGTCCATCTTCACCACGCTCACCGATTTCATCTCCATCATCAGTTTCACATTTGAGTCCAACTTCTCAAACTTCTCTCGAGTCTTCTAATAGTCAACCATCTCCCGTATCAACTACCTTGATACCAACACCACCACCACCCACACCACCACCACCACCACCTCCTATTACATGGCAACTTCCTGCAAATCTTTGTCAAAATCCTAAACAACGGGTACCCTACAATCCTTCCATAAATCATGCTACCGTCCTCCCCACTACCATCACTGAACCAACCTTGTTTACCATTGCCAACAACTCTTCGGAGTGGCGTCAAGCTATGAAAGAAGAGTATGCTTCTCTCATGAAATATGGAATGTAGTCTTTAGTATCTCGTGCTTCTAATACTAACGTTGTTGATGGTAAGTGGGTATACAAGTTAAAACAGGGCAAGAATGATGCTATCACTCGTTCAAAGCAAGATTTATTGCCAAAGGTTTTCGGCAACAACCAGGTATTGATTTTCATGAGACATTTAGCCTGGTTGTCAAGTCGACAACTATTCAAGCTATTTTATCACTTGTGGTTTTTAACGACTGGCTACTATGTCAATTAGATATTCAAAATGCATTTCTTCATGGAAATCTTAAGGAGCAGGTTTATATGAAACAACCTCTGGGCTTTATTGATCCACAATGACCAAATCATGTATGTTTGCTTCATAAGTCTCTTTACGGATTAAAGCAGGCCCCACGCGCTTGGTTTGAGCGCTTATCCAAGGCTCTCTTCGATCTTGGTTTCAAAGGCTCCAAAACAGATCCATCTTTATTTATTTATTCGCGTGGAGACACACTTTTGTACATTCTGGTATATGTGAATGACATCATTGTTACAGGTAATAATAAGGGCAATATCGACAATATACTTTGTCAACATGGATATGCTTTTACATTAAAAGATCTCGGGCCACTTAACTACTTCTTGGGTATTGAAATTGTTCTGCATGTGTCTGGCATTCTCCTATCTCAAAAGAAGTATATTTTGGAGCTATTACAAAGTGCTGGTGCTTCTAACTGCAATCTTGTATCTTCTCCCATGGTTACCTCGAGCTTACTCAGTTTAGATGATAGTACCGCATTCTCTAATCCACTAAAATATCAACAAGTAGTAGGTTGTTTACAATATGTTACCCTATCTCGGCCTGACATAGCTTTTCTATTAACAAGGTATGTCAATATATGCATGCTCTGACCAAGAATCATTGGTCTGTAGTTAAACGGATTTTACGTTATCTTCATTGTACGGTTGAACATGGTATGCTCATACGTCGTTCTTCTGGTTCTACCCTTCAAGCTTTTATTGACGTGCTATGGAAAGGTAATCATGATACTTCTCTTGAAGCTTTCTCAGATGCTGACTGGGCTGGAGATTCAGATTATTGATGATCTACGAGGGGATTTGCTATATGTCTTGGTTCAAACCTTATATCTTGGACCGCTAGTAAACAACATACGGTTTCACATTCCTCTACAAAAGCTGAATACAAGGCTCTTACTGGCACTATTGCTGAGCTCACATGGCTTCAAGCACTTCTTAATGAGCTTGGAATCCTTTCATCTTCAACTCCTATACTATGGTGTGACAATCTTGGTGCAACATACTTGTCAGCTAACCCTATCTTTCATGCGCGTATAAAACAAGTGGAAATAGACTATCACTTTGTTCGGTAAAAGGTTGCTCAAGGAGATCTTTGAGTTCAACATATATCTACACATGATCAAATTACAGATATATTTACAAAGCCATTACCAACTCCTCGATTCCCCTTTCAAAGATCCAAGCTGCAGGTTGTTAATCGTCCTTAACTTGCGAGGGCGTGTTAGACCAAATTAGATTAGATGGGCCAGTCCAATTATATAGATGGGCCATACCCATTAGGTTATGTGTTAGTTTCTTAATCTCTAAGCCATGATATTAGTATAAATACACATACAGTCTAATGTACAAATCATAATTGCAATTACAATAATATATACCCTTTGAGGTTTTATAGATTTTGAAACTAACAGATTGTTCCATGGAGAAGCTATTAAGATATTTCATGTAAGTATAGTTTATATGTGTAACCTTTTGTGTATTATTATCAAATGACAATAATACACAAAGGCTTACTCATAGAAACTATACTTACATGAAATATGTTAATAGCTTCTCTGAGCAACAATCTGTTATTTCAAAAGCTTTTTTAACCTTTTTCGCCATGAATAAGAACAAACTTCACATCATGATTTTTGATGTCATATGCATCACCTTCCTTCAATTCAACTTATTTCTTTTAAAGTATAAAAGATTACGAATTTCCTAACAAAGTGCAATACAATTTGCCTTTGGGTACTTCCTAGAACACATGGATAGTTTAGTGACGAGACTAAACTAAACTATCCATGTGTTCTAGGAAGTGCCCAAAGTCAAATCGTACTCCACTCTAGTGTGTCAGGAAATACATCATCTTTTAGTTTATACGAAATAAGTTAAAGGAAGGAGATGCAGATGACATCAAAATCCTAATGTGAAGATTATTCTTATTCGTGTCAAAAATTTCAAGAAAGTTTTTGAAACTAATAGATTCTTGCTCGAAGAATCTATTAAGATACTTCATGTAAGTATAGTTTATTTGTGTAACCTTTTGTATTATTATCAAATGATAATAGTACACAAAGGCTTACTCATAGAAAGTATACTTACATGAAATATCTCAATAGCTTCTTTGAGTGACAATCTGTTAGTTTCAAAAGCTTTTTTGACTTTTTTTTGTCATGAATAAGAATAAACTACACATCATTGTTTTTGATGTCATCTGCATCTAGGGGTGTCAGTAGGGTCGGGTTGACCCGACCTGGACCTGATAAGGCTTATCGGGTCGGGTTTAATCTGGTTAAAAAATCTTGTTGGTTTGACCCGACCCTGATGACTTGATATTTTTATCGGGTCTGGCTCGGGTTAGATAATTAATATTATCGAGTCAACTTGATAACACCTGAAAACCAACATTTTATTTTTAAAATTATAATTTTTAAAGACTAATAACACTTCTATAGATGAGTCGCCTACAAATCTACAAAAACGCCATGCGTAGATACCCTTTGTATATTATTAGTTTGTGTCACTAATGTCAGTACTTTGAATCTCATAACCGCCTAAAGCTAAAATGGCACGTAGTAACTTACAAGAGTCAATGCAACTCAAGCTAAAATAGTTAGTCTATTACTTAGGACATAACATTGTATATAAGTATATTATTAGTTTGAGTTTTTTACCTACTGTAACATTTAAAAACAGATTAATTTCAACTCAAGTCGAATATATCAGACTAACCGTAAAATGTTTATATACCTATTGTGAATTGCAAAGAAAACAAAGCAAAATGACACAAAAAAGACTTGTATCAACTATTACTTTGTCATTGGCTTGTATGTAATCAAAGTTTGTTACTATAGAATTACGTATTAAGTTGTTTGACCAAAGTCACATTTGCTAATATATTAGCTACTCATTTGTAGTATCGCTCGTTAAACCGAAACACCCGACCCCGCATAACTCCACCCAAATACCACCCAAACCTGATAACCCGATATCTTATCAGGTCAGGTTGCCTGGGTGAGTTTTTAAAAATCAAAACCCGACTCAACCCGACTCGAGAAGATCTGATAACCCAACCCGATAACACCCTAATCTACATCATCTTTCTTCAATTCAACTTCGTTTCTTATAAAGTCTAAGAGATTATGAATTTCATGACATAGTAAAGTATTGCCTTTAGGTAATTCCTATAATAAATGGATAGTTTACTATCCATGTGTTCAAGGAAGTGCCTAAAGGCAAATGGTATTCGAGCAACAATCTCTTAGTTTTAAAAGCATTCTTGACTTTTTCACCATGAATAAGAACAAACTTCACATCATGATTTTTGATGTCATCTGCATCATTCCTTCACTTCAACTTATTTCTTATTAAGTATAAGAGATTACAAATTTCCTAACAAAGTGCAATATGATTTGCCTTTGGGTACTTCCTAGAACACATAGATAGTTTAGTGACTAGACTGAACAAACTATCCATGTGTTCTAGGAAGTGCCCAGAGGCAAATGGTACTCCACTCTAGTATGTCAGGAAATACATCATCTCTTAGGTTTTATATGAAATAAGTTGAAAGAAGAAGTTGCAGATGACATTAAAATCATGATGTGAAGTTTGTTCTTATTTGTGTAAAAAATTTCAAGAAAGTTTTTGAGACTAATAGATTGTTGCTAGACGAATCTATTAAGATATTTTCATGTAAGTATAGTTTAGTTGTGTAACTTTTTGTATTATTATCAAATGATAATAGTACACAAAGGCTTAGTCATAGAAACTATACTTACATGAAATATCTCAATAGCTTCTTTGTGCGACAATCAGTTAGTTTCAAAAGCTTTCTTGATTTTTTTGCCACTAATAAAAACAAACTAAACATCATGATTTTGATGTCATCTGCATCACCTTTCTTCAATTCAACTTCTTTTCTTATAAAGTCTAAGTGATTATGAATTTCATGATATATTGCAGTACCATTTGCGTTTAGGCAATTCCTATAACACATGGATAGTTTACTATCCATGTGTTTAAGGATGTGCCCAAAGACAGATGGTACTCCACTCTGGTGTGTTAGAAAATATATCATCTCTTAGGTTTTGTATGAAATAACAGTAAGGGGTATATTGGTTAGCAAGCTAAAGAAACTGATTGAAATAAACCTTGAATTATGTGACAAGTGCTGACTTCGTACTATGAATTATTCAAGGCTGCATTAATTTGTCAACCGGATGTAACATTACTCATAAATTTCCTATGAAATAAACACCATTCTCAACAATTACCAATTTGTGAAAAACTAGAGGGGGGTTTAAATAGTTTACCGCTTTTTAATTTAATGTATCATTTGTTTATAAAAACTTAGATTCGACTTTATGTGATCTCAATATGTGTAAATATGAACAATGCAACTAAGTAAATAAATGATAACAAGAGACAGAATAAGTATGTAAGACAAGAGATAAGAGTTAGAAAGATCAAACCATAACACAAGGATTTATAGTGGTTCGGTAAGGAAGAAACTCTTTGCCTTACTCCACTCCCCGAGCACCAAACTCAAGATCTCTCTTCACTATGTCAACAAACTCCCTTTAGGCGGAGAAAACCATACACAAGTAGATTACACCAATTTCTGACACAAAGCCAAATGTCGAGTTCTAATCTTAGCTAGAACTAATCTATCACATTCTTTGTATTTTGAGGACTAAAATACTAACGGAACTATCAACTCTTTACTTCTTCCCACATTATTAAGGTTATCCACCCACTTAACAGTATCATTCTTATGAGTTAAAGTAGGAACAGTTTTTTTGGGTAAAGGGTTACCTCGCTAAAGTATAGTAATCACAGAAAGTTCAAGTACAATGGAATGTAGCTGAAATACCATATTAACCTCAAGCTAACGCTTGAACTGCTACTAAAACAAATGAGACATGCCTCAAATGCATATAAGAAAACAAAAACAACCTAAGACACATCCCAATTCGCCTTGCAATGCTTCCAAGCCGCAACCAACCAATAATAAGGAGGAATATGATCCAAGAGTGCTTGCCTCCGTAAAAATACTTCCTAAGAAAAACCCAATGGGAAACACCTTTGCGAAAAATAAAAGAGTACAACTCTCTCTTGGAGCTCCCAACTAGGATACTCTAAAGAGATCTTCCAAATAATACTGAGGAGAAAATAAACAATCTTGCATCATAAAATCAGTTCCCATAGAGCCTAAAATTACTAGGCATCTTCCATCGAGCAAGTAAACATTCCACATTAGTGTACTTAAATCTGAAAGAAACAAGTTTAAGACAAACCATTACCATAATTATATCCCTCACCTCTTTCGGGGACCTTCTAGCCTTCTTGAATAAATGATTGTTAAACTCAATCCACATGAAATAAGAAGAAGCAGATAAGAGAATCCTACCAGCAATGCTTTTAACCGTTGTCTTATTAGCTATGGGTTGCAAGTATGAAATAGTACCATGCAACGTAGGCTGAACATCCTCCATTTCAGCCAAAGGCGAACAAGCTTCTACACCTGCGAAGAAAAAGAGCACTCAAAGAAAAGGTGTGCATGAGAATCCAGTTATCTATCACACAATGAACACCGAAGCACGTTCAATTTGGTATCCATGCCGACAACCTATTGCCTCAAATTATCCTACGTTTTAAGGTTATTCCATATAATGAGCCATAAGTGGAAAGCATGACGAGGAATGCAATAAGGAAACTAAACCATGCGAAACCAGACAACCTCATCACTACGAGGGTGAAATGCCTCCCAAACACGCTTGACTGAGAAATCATAAAAAATCCCATTAGGATCACACTAACGAGTAACATCAATGTTATTAGGAACCTAATTAGGAACCGGGATAACTCCTAAGTTTAGAGCTTTTAGTAGCCAAGATTAAGGACACTGCCAACCTTCACTCGACAGCCAATCTTTACTCGATAGCTAATCCACCACTCTACTTTGAAGATTAAAGCCCTCACGCATGATATATTTTGTCAACAAAAATCTGATCAAAGGGCAATGGGAACTCCTAATATGGAACCAAACAAACGTATTACTCCCATTTCCAAGCTGAACCCAAATTAAAGGCCTAACCATATCACGTAATTGGAGGAGTGATTGTGTCTTTGTGTGGTGTATAATTGTAATATTTCTCATTTTCATGTCATTGTACGACATTTATTATCCGTCACTATTTATTTTAGTCCGATACGTGTTTACTTTTTATAATTACTTTTAAATTTAATTGCGTAGACTAGAAATAATCAATTAATGTAAACGGTTGTCAAATAAATTAAGGGTTGAATCAACCAAGTAGCAAATTATTATTAAGAAGATAATTATGTACTTTGTGTATTTTATTTTTATAAGTCACGTAAAAGGTCTACGTTTCATAATAAAATACATTTGGACATACCCCGGAAATACCTAGACTTACCTAGACTCAAACCAATACCCACTTTGAAACCTTAAATACAAAAATTAAATCAAACCTTGTGTTAATACTCACTAGGGCCGAATTATGGGACCAAAACAACTAGAAAATCTCCTAATATCACCTAAAGTACATGTACAACCTAGGATTAATTAAGGCTTGTACTTAAATGTTCCTAGTTAGCCTAATGCACATTGAATGATAACTTTTCTTGCTCTTTTCTCTTGGCTACCTACGGCTAACCATCAAAACCACACACAAATCCTTAAAAATCTTACCAATATCTCTACAAGTACTAGTACAACCATGGTTCAATAAATGAATGTCCTAATGGTCTCCTAATGACAAATTATCCATTGGGTGATGACCATTTCCTTCCTTGGATCCCTTCTTAGCCGCGGTAAAAGAGAAATGAACACACAAACCATAAGATTTCTCTAGCTAAGCAAATCTTGTACAAACACATCACAATTAAGGATGGTACTTAGTGGTTTAACAAAACAAGGTGTAGTTAACTAGAAAACTTCAAAAACACTAGGGCTTAGATCGGTTTGGTTTGTTTGTGTAACTAGAAACATGTAACCAAGTATTTGCCCATAAATACTCACACAACCTCACCATATTACACTCTTGCAACCCACATATACACGAAACACTCTCTACTTTGCTCTATTTGTTTCAGGTCACCATAACCGAGACACTATCCACACAAACACGACATCACACTAGTAATCATCAAGCTAAGTTTATACGTTTAAGGGTTTCAAAAAAAGAAAGATTCAGTTTAAACTAAGGCGTGGGGTATATAAGTCGAGTTTCCACATGACTACATGAAACACACGTTCAAGAAGCTAGGACCCTTGTAAGTGTCTTAGCCTACGTTCATATTTAAGTTTCATGTTTGCTTCATATGTCATAAGGCACGGTTATTATGTTTTAACAAGCTAAAAAAAAAAAGAAAAAAGTAAAAAAGCCTAAAAAAAAAAAAAGAAAAAAAAGAAAAAACAGATTAGATGTTAAAAAAAATAAAAAAAAAAAAAAAAGAAAACAAATACATGGGGTCGTGCATAGCATGACACAACCCATTCCACATCTTACATATACAACAATATAAAGACTTTGTGTGGTAAACCAAAATCCATAAGGCACGTAACAAAGATCTTGTGTATAAGCACAAATGTTTAAATATGGCATGCACACGTAAAATATTTAACCGAGAGGTTTGATAACTCGTTTGGAAACGAAAACATTTTCATGTCAAGTATCATAATACTTAATAACTCATCTTGCTCAATAAAGGATGTGTACATTATAGTATATGCGAACTAGGGTTGTTTGGGATATGTCGAAATAAGTTAAGCAAGAACAATATTATAGCCAGCGACTGTGTCCAACGCGAGCTCAAACAAACTCTAACTGAAAGTGGTAACTCATAATTGATTGTTATGATACGAGCTAAAATTAAATTAATACTGTCAGGCTTAAGAGTTAGTACTGCTAGTAGAGTTAGTACTGCCAGCAAATTGTTAATACTGCTAGTGTATTAATAATACTGTTTTTGACAATCCTGAACTTTCTTGTGTCCAACACGAACTCAAACAAACTCTAATGAATTTGTAACTCACTAATCGGTGGTATGATACGAGCTAAATTAGAAGTTTTGTAAATACTAATCGGTTGTATGATACAAGCTAAATTAGAAGTTAATACTACCAGGCTTAAGAGGTTAGTACTGCTAGCAGAAGTTAGTACTGCCAGCAGAGTTAGCACTGCTAGCAGAAGTTAGTACTGTTTTTGACATTCCTGAACTTGAGGGACTGTTTGAAACTCATAAGAACCAAAAATGTAATTTTTGTAAAATAGAGGGACTAAACATGACAATATGGAAACTCAAGGGTGTAAATGGTAAATATTCTATTTTAAACTATAAGGACTATTTTTGCCAATAATGAAAACCTAAGGGTATTTTATATAATTAAGTGATTTAAATAAACACTTATGGTATCAGATTAGTCATGATATAATACGGATACTTATATAACTGAAGTCACGCAAATGATAAATAGGTGTCTTTATTATTAATACTTAAACACCTTGTAAACTTAAAAGTATATAGTCGTACACCTTCCCAAGAGCAAACAAGGAAAACGAATACAATAAATGTGTACACCACCACATAAGTGATAACAATATACATAAACTAGAAATTATTATAATTTATACATTGAGTCGTTAGCCTAAATATGTAGACTAAGACTTGACCGTATTTACTTAGGTAATTGACGGTGTGTTTCACTACCTGCTTGGATATATAATATCAATTAGAGGACTACCTTCTAAGGTGAGTTCATAGCCCCATGTTTTACCTTTATTTAAATGATTTACATCCTTGGGGTGAGAACATGCTTGTTTTACAAATTGGATGCAAGTGTACATTTTATACATGATTACGTATTTGCCTTAAGTCACCATAACCCGTATGTGCATGGAATAATGAACTGTTAATTGCTTAGATGTGATTGGGAATTACATTACGTTATGGGCGCGATTGTTTTTGAAATTAGTTCTATTAGGATTGGACAATTCCTCTTTCGGGTGAATAGCCTATCACGGGATAGAACGCATACCATGTCGAATTTGGGATGTTGCGGGGTTAGCACATCATTCACGGACACTTGTTGGCAAATATATTTGCATTCATATATGTCGAGCTTCAGTGTCATGAGCTTAGGAAAACGTAATTACTTTTTATGATGTTTGCATGTGTTGCTCAATCATACACTTGGAAATCTTGCGGTCCTACAATTGATTTACATAAACCTATGAATTCACCAACTTTATGTTGACGTTTTAAGCATGTTTTTTAGGTCAATAAGGCACGGGGTGCGGTGATACATTGGAAGTCAATAATTGAAGAGTCAACATTTAAGATTTGGGGTCTTATTACATTTTGGGGACAATTATTATAAACCAGAATCTTTATTTATATTGTTGAACAATTTGAAGCCATGAGCTTATGTAACAAACGAGTATTTTGTTAATCCAATGTATCTTTTTCAAACGACACGTTTAGTGGTCGTTCTTATATCTTGTGCTATTGATCCGAAAATATAACGCCCTCGGATATTCAACATTTCGTTGCGTACTCAGATTTGAGGGTGTTACAGATAAGGGTGCATTTGGTTTAGCAGTTTCACTATAATGGTGCGTTTGGGTTACCAGATTAACCACAAGGGTGCGTTTGGTTTATAGAAATCGGCTAATATAAATACGTTAAGTTTTGGTAAAATATAAAATTAGATTAAGTGGTGGTTAAAATGGTTAAATAAATGCGTTAATCGTTATTTTTGTTTTTGTATTTTGTTTGCCAATAAGGGGAGTGTGGTACAGCAATTAGTGTGCTTGGTTTTGCTTAGTTTTGTTATTTGTTTGTTCCAGTCTAGATATATATTTTAATACACGGATATTTGCAACATGAATTGATTGTTTAAGAGGAAAACATTGAAATTTATATATATGGGAAACGTCGTATAAACGAAAAGGTCATGCCGAGATTTCTAAAATTTTCTATACTTAGTAATTTTCACTAGAAATTCTATTATCTTTGAAACCCGATAAAAGAACGAAGATATAAAGTCTTATGATTTATTAAATTGAAATTATACAATGACCCGGTAAATAAACGGAAACTATACTTTTACAAATGAGACAATATTTTAACTAAAACCCGTCGAGGAAACGAAATACTAAATTATAAAACATTATTTTATAATTTCCAATTAATAGACAAAATAATAACTTTTTAAAAAACTTTAAACATGTCATTTATCTAATTCGAGACTTTAAAACGTGTGTTTACTTTTATGCAAGAATTCTTTATTAAGTTATTTGTTGATTTCCGAACACGTGTCGAATTATGTTGTTTTAATTATTTTTCTCACATTTCTTATATAATACTTGCAAAGTATTATATACTTCGATTATACTATTTTATTCTTCTTCGTCATTGTTCTTAGTATATTCAACACGCCTGTCGATTATATACACTTCGAATTATTCTTTTGATTGTTTGTCTTTGTTATATACTTCGCGATACGAATTATATACTTATTTATTTTTCATATGTAATATATACGGAATATATTACATACCTTGCGTTTACATTTCGATTTACTTTATTTAACCAACCACCAAACTATTACAACTTGAGATCTAAATCTTTTATCAACGTGTCGCGTTGATGTGACTATCCATCGAAAAACCCAAATACATTATCCTAGGCTAGTGGGTCTTAGCCGTTAAGATAAACCGCAACTTCTTGGTCGAGCCGTTTCGGTTTCCGTTTGTGTTGTGCATAATATGTGCATTCCTGCCAGTCGTTCTACAACATCGATGTGAGTTTATAGCCCCTCTTTCACTTATTTACTTTTTGCTTTAAAATCTCGAGGGAGAATACATGCTCGTTACAACTTGCTTACATATTTATTTACAATCTCTTTTACATACTTGATTTCGTAACTTGGTTACATACACGTTTACAAAATTGTTTACATACTCATTACAAACTTGGTTACTTGATTTATATCACACCTTTTCTACTTATGGATTTAAGTATTTAAAGCTGTTTATAAATACAATGGTTATTTCCTCATTGGACACAAGTGTTTTCGGTTATCATCTCCTGTTTACGTGTTGCCTAAGTAGCGATTAGACTTATCATGAACCGTCAATCTCTTGACTGGAGGACCGGTCGAGGGTAAGCGTGAATGTTATAAATAGATCTATTGAGACTAATTATCCCTCTCCGGGTGAGTAGCGCTCACTACCCACGGGGCTCCTGATAAATGGATATATATCATGTCAAATCTCATTGGGTGTCTTGGTCAGACACCGGTAGGGCAGAATACACTTGGCATATTATATGCTAGCTTAGTGCAACAGTAGATACATTTTATGTGATACTGTATCTGTTATAGTAGTCACATACATTTTGGAAATCTTGTGGTCCACACTACTTTGTTGAACATTACTGATTACTAAACATTTTTCATTATACTGTGGTGAAGCAGTAGACACTGTACTCTTTCGGTTCTACATTTACACTTACATTTTTGGCAACTATTATAAGAATGGAAATGGTCATGCATACTTTATAAATCTTTTGATTTCAATATTTACATATACAAAAATCTATGAACTTACCAACTTTATGTTGACACTTTTAAGCATGTTTTTCTCAGATGAATTAGATGCTTGGCTTACTTGATGTGCATTGGAGTCTAAATTTGACAAGATTTCATTCATGGATTTCTACTTACATACAAATGATCAAATCTTGTTATATTGCTTTTAAGCTTTTCATTGTGATGCAATTATGGGACAAATGTTATAAATTTTAAGAAAATCAACGAGATTACTTTTCAAACGACACATTTAGAGGTCGTTCTCTTGTATCTTGTGTTGTTGTATTATGAAGTAACGCCCCCGGACATATTTCCGCTGCGACACATTTTTGGGGGTGTTACAGATTGGTATTAGAGCACTGGTTGCATATTTTACCCTAGACTATAATCGTTTTCACAAAAATTGCATCACATCAAACATTTTCAAAGTGCATACACACTACTTGCTTACTTGCTTACTTGCTTACATTACTTGTTACATTTTACATGACATAAATATATAATATATATGCCTATATCCCTTTTGCGTGTATTGTACGTTTATTTATATAAGAGTTAATTATATAAATACTAGAACATTTCTTAAGACATTGTGAGTTATACAATGGTCTCATTTTACTTCTTAGACATTGTGGGTTGCACAATGGTCTCACTTCGTTCTCAGACATTGTAAGTTATACAATAGCCTCAAAAACTTTTTCATAACCTTATACAATATCGTTTTACACGAAACCCGTCACAGTGTTGGTTTACATGGAATTATGTGTGAATCTAAGTATTACAAGTCTGGTATGGGCGGGACTTGTAATAGGAGAATTGATACGATAATTGCTATGTTAACTCGTTCATAAGACCTTTATCTTATTTACTTTAACCGTATACTCGTCAAGTATTTTGAACTCTATGTCGATATCCCCTTATTGTTTTACTCTCCATCTCCGAAGACGAGTTTTAAACACTCGCCCCATACTCATTAGAGCACCGGCATCGTCATGTCATCCACCACCTTGAAGAATTTTGTGAGTACGCGTATTGCATCAGAAATTATTAAGTAGACCGATTTATAATCTCTTTATTATTAAAGGATTGGGATGTGTTGAGGCCTTCATTTAAATAAGTAAATCACCGAACCATAAGTTTATCAATTTATTATTTACATAAATTAGGACGCTTCTTTATGCAAATAATGAATTATAAATGAGTGGGCTTAATGGTATCCGATATGAAACGAGTATGAACTCAAACCCGAAAATCACCGGAATCCGTTAAAAAGGTCTAGAAACACAATCATGCCTTACCACTCAGCAGAATCTTAAGGCCTCACTTGGGACTACCTTGTCTCATTCTTAAGTTATTATTTTTGCCGTTACAAATCCTTACAATCATAAACTGTTTGTGGAGCAAACAGACTTGTTATACTCTTGAGCTAATGAACTTGGTTCAATCTCGAACTAACAGACTGAGTACAATATTCCACCACCTATAGCATAAGCTCTCCTGCGAGCTCCTCCCATTTATTGACCTTTATTCTAGGGATATTGTTTCTCGAAATGTCCTCACTCTACGCATCCCATCACTGTTGGTTATAGTTATCGTTATTATGGTTGCTATTGTTGGGTCCTGGAGCGGTCCCAGCTTGTACAACTTTATCCAATAGTTAATGCAAAACATCTAGTCGAACTATTTATTTCGGGCCACTAGTACGGAGACTTAGGTCGCAAACATCCTAGTACTGCCTAAGTAGGTTGAATACTTACAGCCATTAGCCTCGTCCGTTATTAATCATCGAACATTACAGATATCAAAAACTAGACACTGCCCGTAAACAGTTAAAACTTTACACAGACATACTCACGCGACTACACTTTTCCCTTCGACGCTTTCACTATTAAGAGACTTTCCATATAACGCGTGTATATCAGTCATAAGACATGCAATGATATTTATTTTGAGATACCTATTTTGATGGATTAAATATCATGGTCGAACCTAGCCAAAAAAAATTTTGTAGATGGAGAAGTGTCAAAACATCTAATTTTGCTGACTAAAGCTATCAACGCCATGTTTAAAAACTGGTTATTAAATCTTAAATCTTTTCTTGGTCACACAGTAGGTTAACAAGGATCGAATCCCGGGACGGGATTCCTTTAAGGGGTAGGTACTGTAACAACCGGCAATTTTCGAAATTTTAAATGACTATTTTACCCTTTGACTTTTCGGGTCCGACTTGAATTTTTGACTTTTGATCTTTTATTGTCACATAAAAACGATTACCGCGTAACCAGAAATTTTTCAGAACATATTTAAATAATAAATCATATTTATTATTAAATATCTCTCACGTGCAAAGTTACTTTTAACTTATTCGACTTGAAAACGAAAACGATATATGTTATTTCTAAGTTGACTTATCAAAAACGACCTGCTAAATCACGTTTTCACGACTCGAACTCTAAAGCAATTTGATGTAAAACGACATTCCGGACAACTTTTTAGTTTGGCCCGAGACCAGAAAACAAGCAGAAAATGACCGAAATATCCTCGCAAAATTTTAGAAACGAGAACAACGCGTACCAACACAAAATAATTAAATTTATATTTAATTATCACAATTTATTTAATAAAAATATTTAATAAATTATTGATCAACTTATTCAAGAACGTTGTCTTAAAACGCGAATATTTAAATTAAAGTTTCATTTTACGGACAAAGCTTACGGGTGATACCCGATGACTATACAAATAAATAATAAACATTTTATATAAATGTTATAAAACATTTATGAAAACTAGTCATGTAAATACTCATTTTCGTGGGAAAAATTATTTTGAACGCAATGGCGCAACTTTCGTGTCTTGAATCATCCGTTATCTAGCTTAAACGAGTCCCGAACCATCATTTAACAAAAATTACACTTTTGGTCCATGTGATAATATTTACCTAAAACCCCCTAGACAATTATACATTTTCTACTTTGTTTTATAACTTCACATATATAAGCTAACCCTATTAGGGTTTCACTCACTTTAAGCTAGCCTCCACACACACATAATCTCCAATAGTTTTTCCGGCGCCGTCGCCGGAGGAGTTCCGGCCAACTGCCGCCGTCGGCTGCCATCACCATGCCACCATCGCCAACGCCGCATGCCACCCTCACCCACTGATCCACACCTTCATCGCCACCAACCCCACCGACGCCACCTAAGCCATCATCATAACAGCCGTCGCTGCCATCATCACGCACCACCACCTTCGCAGCCCCATCGTCGCTGCAACATCATCACCGAACACCACCCCCACCACAGATCCACCATCACCATCGTCATCCCCACCAACAACTCATCACCATCCACGCCACACCATCACCCCCGTCACCACCCCATCATGCCACGCACCACAGCCACCACGACCTCCTCACCACAGCCACCTTTACTGCACCACAAAGGATGTGTTGGGTTTAACAGACCACCCACAAGTGTGCGTTTGGTTGTTAGAAACTGCACCATAGGGTGCGTTTAGTTTGATAGAACACCACAAGGGTGTGTTGGGTTTTATGAAAGCACTAATGGATGCATTTTGTTGTTATAAACACCACCAGGGTGCGTTTGGTTTCGCTCAGCCACCGTAAGGGTGCGTCTAGTTTGGCTCAACCACCAAAAGGGTGCGTTTGGATGCTACTTATCGGGGGGGGGGGGGAAACATAGGTGCGTTGGTTTTAAAAACACACAAGGGTGCATTTGGATCGGAAATTTAACACCGCAAAGGGTGTGTTTGGGATAGAAGAAACACCAAAGGGTGTGTTTGGGATAGCAGAAACACCAAATGGTGTGTTTGGGTTAGCAGAAAAACCATAGGGAGCGTTTGGTTTAGCAGTTTCACTATAAGGGTGCGTTTGGTTTAGCAGTTTCACTATAAGGGTGCGTTTGGGTTACCAGATTAACCACAAGGGTGCGTTTGGTTTATATAAATCGGCTAATATAAATACGTTAAGTTTTGGTAAAATATAAAATCAGATTAAGTGGTGGTTAAAATGGTTAAATAAATGCGTTAATCGTTATTTTCGTTTTTGTGTTTTGTTTGCCAATAAGGGGCGTGTGGTACAGCAATTAGTGTGCTTGGTTTTGCTTAGTTTTGTTATTTGTTTGTTCCAGTCTAGATATATATTGAAATACACGGATATTTGCAACATGAATTGATTGTTTAAGAGGAAAACATTGAAATTTATATATATGGGAAACGTCGTATAAACGAAAAGGTCATGCCGAGATTTCTAAAATTTTCTATACTTAGTAATTTTCACTAGAAATTCTATTATCTTTGAAACCCGGGAAGAATGTTCTCACATGCAAGGTTACGAGTTAATTGTGAAGCGATACCAAGCTACTAGATCAGTCACTGATCCGGTTGCCTTCTCTAAGAGGGCGCAATGCTGGTATGAAACTTTGAACGAAGCGACAGCTGAACAACATATCTACATAGACACTACTCGTAACACGACCCACGTGCTGTCGTGCACGAAGAGCACAGAAAAGCTAGCTCAAGATGTATTAGTTATCTCTCACACATTCTCTTGTTTTATCTCAGTAGGATGACAGTCTAGCGAGAGATGATACGTAGCACACAGCGCACAATAATATACTTTAGTCAACACAACACACACTTTGCAACACAACTTGTGTGTCTCGACGTGATCTACATTCAGATAGTCTGTTAGACTTTGCGATCAGGCGTCTCAGATATTATCTCAACATCAGATATGATCATGCTAACGGAGATAGTATTGAGATAGTCACAATGATTCTTCAGAGTCGTTTCTATTATAGATATAGCGCGACTTGTATGATTTGGGGGAATCTCTAACATCATCTGATGTGGCACACAAATCACAACGGAGTGTGTTATTCTATGTATAGGTTCAAATCGGATACTTATATCATGTATAGTTAGCGGGTCTAGGCGATGTGTACATTCACTACGGAAGATTGCGTAGGGGCGCGCGACACGACTACTATTTGGGTAGATCTGATGGCTCTACAAGATCAAGAGCTTTCCTCACATGGGGCATTATTACGAGGATACACTAAGGACTTGACACGGAGGGAGACACAAGTGGGAATTTGATGGTATCACATCGCGGATCCAAGATGATGTACGTTTACGGGAGGTGATCGACACCAGGTCAGAATTATTCTTTTGATTGTTTGTCTTTGTTATATACTTCGCGATACGAATTATATACTTGTTTATTTTTCATATGTAATATATACGGAATATATTACATACCTTGCGTTTACATTTCGATTTACTTTAGACACAAGGACCATCCCGCACCACACGGCCTACGATAGCGACTAAGCTTGTCAAACTTGCTATCGGACTAGGCTAGAGAATGATCCAGCGAGTATTCGTGGGCTTTGATGATCTAAATGCAGCTGATATTCTATCGATGGGGACACGGTACAAGAGCGCGCGGCGCAGTGCACCACACATTTTACTCTATGATGTCTGATTCTTCTGTGCGTAGCAAACAGGGAAGGGGAGGCCCGTCTTACTCAGTCAACAACTATGACACAATTAGCTGTCTCTAGATGTGATTGCAGGGGGGTGGAGTTCGATTCAGTGGAGCCACGTCTCTCACACATCTCGCGTGCACCAGTCTGTGTATTCTATGATATGTCTATTAACATAGACAGGAAGTGTGGGCACTCTTCTATGGGGCGCAGAGAGGCGTGTTCCACAACGCGATCATGCGAGGATGGCAAAGTTTATAATGTGATGCTAAACACCGCTAGTCTTGATATTTGTACTGTATGTGTGAGGAGTACACACTCTTCTGCACACAACTGTCTATGTTATACACAATGGTGCCGCGGTTTACTACTACATTGGCGTTAGTGCATAGACCCAATATTTAGTGCGAGAGTAGTCTCGGGAGTGGTGTATGACAGGTTAAAAATTGGGTCATAGTCACATACTCGTACATCTATATAGATGCGCACTACAGGGTGTCTTCCTAGTTTGATAGGATGAGACAGTTATGTTGAGGCGTGATGCATATATTTATGTGTCGAGCAACATACATACTTTACTTTGATATGATTAACGGATTAGATTAAGACGGTAGTTGAGCGCACAGCAGATAACGTGAGCGAGATGAGAGTAGTAGAGATTTATTATAGTGGCGGACACGCGCCCCACCACGCGGCCCTCCTGTTGAGGTGGGGTTTGCTTGAAGAGGTGGAAGCAGCCGATTTGTGATGGTGGTGATGTAATATATTACCGCGATAATACACATGTATCGGGTTCATGTTATAGACATTTCAGTATGTATATTAGTGAGGATATATATCTACAACTCACGCGTGGCAGTCTTGGTTATGGTGCTGGAGTGATTGATCTTAGTACACAGTTGATCTATGATTCCTCTGTTAGGTGATTTATTTATAATTGTGCGCGAGGGGGGGAGAATAATCAGGATCGGTCTCAGATGTGGAAGATTAGTGTCTATCGAACAACTACGAACAGGAGATGTAGGTACAACACTCAGGCACACAGGGTCTTTGCGAGTGACACGTAGGGATTTTATGTGTTCTTGGAGGGGAACACCTGCGATGGGAACAATATGGTTTTCCATTTACTCACTTGTGACACACGTGGATGGAGGTTTTAATTCTTACGTGAGCGGACCCAACAGCACAGTCAGCTGCGAGTTAGTGTGAGGTGGGATACAATAGGTATATCTGGTCAATCACAGTGTCTTATTCTGAACGTGAAATGTATGACACTACAAGTATCTGATAGACATGTCATCAGTTTATGCATTTGCAATATGATTTGAAGCTTAAACCAAATCACCACTTGTTGATCATATTATACACTCTCTTCGTAAAACGTGATAGTTGTCACACACTACGACTACAAACACATGCTACAGGTGTACTATATACTAAACTCTATATAGTCACACATCTCTACACACCACTAATCCTCTTTTACCTCGCCTGAGAGAGTCTACGTATAGGTATGATATCTAGATGATGGGTGCTCTCGTAGGAGTGTGTATGTTTTTTTTTCGTAATGATATTGTCTGCACCATAGTATCGGAGGCTGTGCGAGTCAGGTGAATATATCGATACATCGGAAAATTAGAGTTTGTGGAATCTATGAGAGTATTGTTATGTATGGCACTGTATCATAGAGGTAGTGACATAGAAGATAGCTACTCTATATAGAGGGTACAGTTCATGCAGAGGGGTCTATACGTCAATGTAGCGAGGGCTAGTGTAGAGTTTGACAACACAGAGAGACGACTCTGCATCTAGCTAAATAACTTAAATCCAATAAACAAATCTGGTGACTTCTATCTATAGGATCGCGGGAGGGTAGTACTTCGCGCGGGGGGGAGTATAACCCACCAGAGTAGAGTATGTTGAAGAGATTGTCACATGGACTCAACTATAACACAACACAACTGGTCTACCAGTGAGTTAATCTCATACAGCAGAAGAATTCATGGAGTCTTTATTCTGTCAGAAACAATGGAGCTAATTATAGAGGCTGGGTCGAGTATAAAACAAAGAGGCTATAGACTACGCTTGAGAGGTGGTTTGATCAGACTGCGAGATAGTGCATTGGAGGGGAGACTCTCCTAAGACTCTTATCTCTAGCTACGAGGTTTATGAACGCGTATGACATCTCATCAAAGAAGCATCTTCATATTATCTGTATTAAGAGAATACAAAGAGTAGTTTGTGGGTCAATATTAACCATACGAGACTAAGTCTATTATACGTTGAGACAGCATATCACACGCCCTATAGTATCTATCCGGAACACATTGGAAGGGACATAGTCAAAGATCTCTTCTTCATGATGCGCGATAGAAGTCAGAGAGACGAGACACACCACATTCATTACATATTTAATATGTCAGGATTTAGTATATATATTGGGATCTTCTTATTATATTACACATATAGAACACTTACTTTATACGGAATCCTATTCATACAGAATGACAGATACATCAACAGATCAGTTGCACTATATTAAATAGTAACTCACAGATGGGGGGGGGGCTAGAAAGCATAGTAGTTAAAAATTCTGACCAAAGAGATTTTATAGCGACAGTAGCAGGCAGCACTAGCTTCAAGCGTGTTTTGGTTGGAGTTATTTGTCGTCCTTAGGGAACAACTATCTGTTCTTGGATGACGCTAGGAGAATAGATGACAACAGCTTTGTTTCCGGTCATTACACCTGACACAGATCTTGACATAATATAATGAGGTGGCGAGCATGGGACAATGAGAGTGCGTTAAAGGCGTGGCGGGGACATATAGCTAAAGGGCCGCGAAAAACTCCCCTATATACCAAAGTGCCCAAAGGGTCTAACAGAAAAGACCCAAGGCAACCAGCGGTAAGAGTGTTTGTATAAAAGAGGTGTATTGAGGGTTGAGACCCGGGTTCGAGTCTTGCTCACCCGGGTTTCCTCTTATCTCCTCTTTTTTTTTAGAAAAACTTTTTAACCAAACTTGTTAAGCACATGAAGATAATCATTTAATATAACTACAGCTTTTTGTGAATGCTTATAAATAAGCTGAAAAAAGGGCTTTTTCTTGGCAGTTTGCTTAAATTGAGCTTAAAAGCTCAAGTGGCTTTTTCTTTTTGACTGTTAGCACACAATAAGCAAGGAAAGTGAACAATAAGCAAACATAGGCAACTAACAATACTAATAAGCAAGTAAGAGTTAAAATCAACCATTAATAAGCACCTAATAAGCCAGAAAAGAAATTAAGCTATTTTCCTACACTATGAAAAAAAAATCAAAGGCCTAATTTGAGCTTCATTTTAAGCCACCTAGGGGCCAAGCTAAAGTCTACAAATAAGGGGTCTTATAAAAGAGCTTATTGGCTTTTTAGAAAAGCCAAAAGCTTGAGCTAAGGTCCTCTAATAAGCTAGAACAGTGGGCTTAAAGGTGGTGGTTTAACACCAGGGCAGTTTCAACAAAGGATTTTGTGAAAAAGTTAGCTTAAAAATAAGCTCTCCAATAAGCTCAAAAACAAAAACTTAGTTAAAACAGATGAAAAATACCATGAAATGAACTTGTGCACAAATTTTTAGAACCTAAAACACTGATTTACCTTCTGATTTTTTAGAATGAAATTGGGACACATTTTGGCCTTTTGAAAAACTCAAAGTTAAGTTGACAGTTTTTAAGAAAAATGCAAGTAAATTCTAAGCACTAAACTAGCTATCTTTGACACACAAAAAGGACATAATTCTAAACTACAATTCAGGTTTTCTAAAGTCTAAGCAAATAAGCACTTTGTCCCTCTTTAAAATTCAACAGACTTGAGAGATCAATTAGGAAACTTTGAAAAACACTTTTTGGACTCAAAAACTTTGGAAAACAGACTCAAATTAGCTTAATACTACTAATCAAAGTTGGCCACATGACCACAATCCATGACATTGCCATTTTGACCCATTTTGGGCTTAACCCAAACACCCCCTTATATTTCTAAAAACGGGTTTTAGCACTTATAAAGACTAATTTAAGCACAAATTTTAAAAGACAAGTATTGAACAAGCATAGTTAAGCACTAAAGGGTAAGAGGCAAAAGCAAATAAGCACAATAAGACATAAATAAGCTAAAAAAAAGCTGTGCTACAGTAACTTTAAGCAAAAATTTAAAAAGAAAGCATACCTTAACTCCTTGCTCAAAACAGGAGTAAATGAACCTAAATAAGCTCTAATCCTACCCTTAGCTTATAAATAAGCTATACTAAGCAACCCAATGAGCCATCCAAGTTTGCTCATTCATCCATTAGCTTATCAAACAGTAACTTTTTTTTTCTTTTAATTTTTCTTAAATTCTTGTATCAAAGTTTTAAAACAGATTATAAAGTGGCTTATATTAAGAGCTTGTATGATTTTTAAAGAAACCAAAGTTGAGATAAAAACTTAGAACACAATGTGAAAGGTAAACTGAATTTTCATTAAACTAAGAAAGAGTACAAGTACATAAAAGTAAATTAAGTTAAAAACTAAACTGAGCTCTCAAAAACTACACTGCCTTTTGCCACAATGGCTTACAAGCTTTTATATAAACGAGCTAGGGTTTGGTCTTCTCTTCTTATCTTCACTTGTGTGCTTCTTTGTAGAGACATAAACAGCTCTTTGTGCTTGTTGTGAGTGTGTAAACACAAAAACCAATCCTGGCCCTTGGTTTTTCTTGTTGCCCACTCAAATTGATCTCAACCTTTGATCGAATTGAGGGTTTTTGGATTGCCACCGTGGACAAGGACCATGTGGGGGGTGGGGTTTGTTATTGTGATGGGTTTGGAGTGTTGTGGGGAGGTCAACGAGGTGGAAAGTGACAGGAGGGGGGATTGAAGTTTGGCGGGAAAGGTTTGTAGAAGATGTACAGTGTTTCAAAAACGGGGTGAGGGTTTGGGGTTTTGTCACAACTAGTCCCTCATTTGATATATGTCTATTTCAGTTTAAGTCCAAGTGGGGGGAAAGTTTAGGGATTAGGCAAGAATGGTCCCTCAAGGATTATAGGTTAATTGCAAATCCAGTCCATGTGGTGGTTAAAGTTTGAGGGAATTGGCAGAAACACCCCCTCAGGGTGATACTTGTTATTTCACCACAAGTCCTTGTGGTGTATAACTTTCTAAGGTTGGCAGAAATGACCCATGTGGTATATCTTTGGTGTATTGGCAATACGAGTCCTTTACAAGCATTTTCTTTATCTCCTTCATTAAATAAGTTAGGGACTTGGCAATTTTGGCCCCTAAACTTATTTTTCTTCATTTATGGCTTTGACTTTTGGATTTGTCGGGGTTGACTTTGGTTGACTTTTTCAGACTTGGGCTTTGTCTTGACTTTGTCTTTACCATTCCGTGTCCGGTTTTGTCGTTTTGGCTTCGTTTTTCGTCCTTTTCTTAGATATCCGTTCCTGCACAACACAATTAGCAAAACAAGCATATTTTTGGCATTTTAAGTCCGTTTTTGGTTATTTTAGCTTGTTTTTAAAGGTAAAAGGTATGTGTAATTAAACACATACCAAAAATCCCTCATACTAAGGTATTGCCGTGTCCTCACGCAATGCTATGAAGTAAGCATTTAGAAAACTAAGAATCTCAATCACCCTTGACTAATAACCTCGAAAAGTAGCTAAGTGTTCATCAAGGGAGTTAAAGACTCATAAGTTTTGAAAATCCCCGTCTTTACCATTTTTATATATATACACTTATTCCTACACATCTTTTTGTATTTTTCATTTTTCATTAATCAACTAACTAGAACGTTTTGACTTTCGTTATTTAATAACTTTAAGGGATCATAGAACAAGATGCATTTCGATCCGAGAATGCCCCAAAAAGGATAAATTCATCGTTCCCGACTTTTCACTTATTCCAAACCAAGCTTAAAACGAAATCACCGTTAATTATGAGTTAAGATGCTAACACTACTCATATTTGCAATTTGTAAACTTTTCACTCCCGACAGTTATTATATCTTAGGGTGTATGTGCTATTTTGAATTTCAACCATGGATCAACGTTTTGCAACATTCTATGTTTCACGTTCCACCCGAGAATAATGAGTTTGAAGGCGAGATCATCCCATGTAGCGACTTTCGTCTCGGCACATCCCAACCTTGCGGTTAAGTGACCAGGCTTTTGACACCCCACAAAGACTAGTATCGGGACTCACGGACCTTAGGTTTCAAAAACTCTCAGGTTTTCCGTATATACATAGCTTATAAAATAGAATAGCCAAAGTTCAAAAGCATATTTGAATTTAACAAAAAGAGATCTTTTATTCACACTTAATATTAACCATTATTGCAATTTGTAACCCTCGACCTTTTAGAAGGCTGCAACATCGGTTGTGAGCCGGCAAGATGCAGCAAACTTTTATCAGTCTCGGATTATTATTCTTACTATGGGTTTTCTTTAGAAGGCTGTAACATCGGTTGTGAGCCGGCAAGATACAGCAAACTTTTATCAACCCACAGTTTATTATATTTTTGCATTTTTCATCATTTTTTTTTATTTATTTGGAAAAACATCTTTTTGAAAAATTCAAGTATAAATTTGAACTACGGCTAAAGTTTTTGCTATATACTACATAAAAATTATTGATTTAAGTTTAATTTTCCAAAGTATGCACGTATATTAATTCATGTTTAAAATCTTACGGAGAAAAAAGCACAAATAACATACATGAGCTCTTGAAGCTTTCAAATAATCCTTGTTTAGCATCCATCCAACTTAAGAACTACATTTTGTATTCTTTGCGAATTATTCCGCGGAAACAGCTTAGTCTAAAAGTTAAGGAATAAGCTAGAGCTCAACACGCTCGATCGAGTCAAAATTTACTCTTATTCTACCCAGCAGGAAAGTCAAAATTGTGACAAAACACTTATTTTATTTTTGAAAATTTTTAAATTTTTTCATTTTTTGAAATTTTGGTGGTAAAAACAGGATTACGTGAAAAACAACGGCTGCAGGTACAATCAAATCGAAGATCCCCCCATATTAGAATGAAACATTGTCCTCAATGTTTTACGAAGGGTTTCTACTAAATCCTAAGCCATTTATGAATTTCTTTAAAAGATAAACGTTAGTCGATAAGATTAGGGATTATCGGGATCCCAAATGAAGCTGAGGATTGTGAAGCTCTGTGATCGAAGGACAAATACCGTGAGCACGAGAGGCTTCAAAAATCTGGGACATCCTGGGACAAAACATTACAAAAACACAAACATGGAAAAGGTAGAGGCAAGCCTCCTCACAACAACTAAACACTTATTCATTTACTAAGCTATAGCATACTTATGGACAACTAATAAACTAGGATAAGCATGGGTGCCTCCCACGAGCGCTGTTTATGGGTCACGTAAGACGTTGACCCAATTCCCTGAATTTAGTTGTCCTTAGGGAAGGTTTGGAGGTCCGGGATATCCATAGCAGGGATATCACCTCCAAAGTAGAGCTTGAAGGACGATGACCATTTACTTTGAAGTTTGGCCCGGAGTTCTGGGATAACTCAAACGGAGCCATATGGGAAAGAACATTGAATAATGGAAATTGTCCAGACCAACGGCTTCAACTTGCAAGAAAATTTTCAATCTTGAGTTAAAGAGAGGGACTTGATCATCGACTGTTGAAAATGCGGTTTTTTGATCTTTGCGTCATGAATCCTCCTTAGTTTCTCTTTGTAAATCAAAGATATTTTTAATTAGGCGTGATCACGTAGTTCACTTAATTCATTGAGTTGAACTTTGCGTTTATCACAACCCGTTTAGAGATCAAAGTATTCCATGGTTTAAAGGGCCCCAGTAAGGCTTTGTGCTTCCAACTCAATCGCGGAGATGACATGCCTTTCCTAATACCAGCTTGTACGGAGTGCCCTCCGATGGGTGTTTTGATACGTGTTTTCGGGAGAAAGCCCAGAGAGCGTCATCCAGTTATGTCCCTACCAAGAGGCACGAGATTCCCGCCCACAGTTCCTTATCAATAATTCTTTAAAACCACGATTCGATTACTCAAAACATGCCCACATTTGTCTGGGGGTGATACGCGGTGTAAGAGACGATGATGACTCCATATTTAAGCATGACCCCTTTTGCAAACTGGTCATGTCAAAAAATGTGTTCCAACGATCACTGATGATGGCACGAGTAGGGCAACCGAATCTGCAAAGAGAGAATTAAGAAATTTGCAAACTACTACGTGGCGTCGTTGTGGGGAGCGCCTTTGCTTCAACCCATTTTGACATGGTAATATCGACAAGCCCAAAAGTATGTACTGTTTGCCGATCTAGAAGATGGGAACGGTCCATGAAATCGATCCCCCCAACGTCAAAGATTCACAAACTTGGGATGGAATTTTGAGGCATCTCATCCCTTTGTGAAATTTTTCCTTGTCGTTGGCACGAGTCGAATTTTTAACCAACACGTGGGCATCTTTGTAAGATTGAAGGCCCAAAAGATCCGGATCATAAGACCTTTTATGGCGGTTGAGGGATTTGCACCGTGATGACCCCCGTGTCCATTTGGCTAAGCCTTCGAGAATGTCGAGAGCTTCTTTGCCAGTGCACACATCCGCCGTATCATTTGATCTCCGCATCAATTTTTTGAACACGAAGGGGGTCAACCCAGAAGAAGTGTTTGACATCAATAAAAAACTTGTTATTTCTGTTGGGAATGACATTTCCCTGATCAATAGAATTTCCCCCGGCATGGTAGTTTGCGAAATCTGAAATCTGCACAATACCATGGGGTACTACAACACAAGAGCAATCGATCCAAAGATTTCGAGAGAAAGATTTTCTGTGTGATTTTCCCTTGTTCCTCCGAGTTATCTTGATGCGGTTTCTCAATCCCAGAAAGAGTGATCGTGCGGTCAAGATTCTTTGCTTCTTTTTGTCTCGATGATAACATTGAATTCTTTGGGAGCAAAAGGATCACCGCATCATCTTGGCTTAGCATCCTTTTAGTGAAGAGATACTTTTATAAGCAGAATGGCGGTTATAATTATGCTTTTAGACAAAACCGAGATATGAACCGAAATTTCTCAAAGCGGACACTACGCAAGTAATATCTTTTTTTTCGGTCGTATGTAGTGTGCTTGAGCTTCAATCATGGTTTTGCTGGCATAGTGAATTGGTTTTGAGAAATGCTTGTTTTTTTTTTCGTTGCCCTAGGACTGCCCCAATTGCAAAGTCACTTGCATCACAACATTAGTTCCGAAGGGCATGTCCCAGTCGGGGAGAGCAAACAAAATCAAGCCCTCAGTCAATTTTCTTTTAAGTGTATTAAAGGATTCGATATACTCTTTTGAGAAGAAAAATGGAGTCTCTTTTTCAATGCAGGTGAGGTCATAGTCGAGGTGACTCCTTGAGAAGTCGGTATGAAAACGTCGGTAGAAACCCAGCGTGCCTAAAGAAAAACTTCGGACACCTTTCACATTAGTCGAGTGAGGGAAGCTGGCGATAAGTCAATCTTTAGCTCGGTCCGACCTCAATTCCCGACTTGGAGATTTTTTGTCCAAGAATATGCTCCTGTTACCTGAAATGGCTTTCTCCAAGTTTAGGGACCAAATTGGTGTCTTCACCACCGTTTTAAACATTTTTGTCAAATGGGGATAGGCATGTAGAGAAGGAGAATCCCCGAAGGACTGAATAGTCCACCATATACACATCCATCGTTTTTTCGATCATGTCCGTGGAAGATTGCCATCATACATCGTTGAAAACGTGCCGGGTGCATGCATAGCCCAAAAGGCATGGCGGCGGAGGCAAACGTTCCGTATGAGGCAAGTAAAGGTTGTCTTTCATGTCCTTTGGTTCTATGGGAATCGGGAAATAAACCCGAAGAACCATCGAGGAAAACAATAGAATTGGTTTCCCGCGAGTCTTTCGAGCATTTGGTCCATAACGGGCAATGGAAAATGGTCCTTTCGGGTAGCCTCATTCAACTTTCTATAGTCGATGCACACTCTCCACCCTGTGACCAATCGAGTTAGTATAAGATCATTTTCGTCATTTTTTACGATGGTCATGCCACCCTTTTTCGGTACACAATGCACCGGGACCGGGTTACCCAAGGACTGTAAGATTCGGATAATTAATCCGTTCAAGAAGTTTTTCAACTTCTTTCTTGATGACGTCATGGATTTTCGGATTTACCCGCCTTTGATGCTGAACCGTCGGTTCATAGTCCTCTTCCATGAGAACTTTGTGGGTACAAAACTCTAGGTCAATACCCTTGATATCAGAAAGTTTCCAAGCGATGGCTCGCTTGTGGGACTTTAGAACCTCGATTAGAGCGAGGGCTGACGGAATTTGGGTAGGTGGGGGCGTGGGTTGTGGATGGGGTGGGATGTTTTTTTGAATTGGAGAGGGAGTAGGAGATGGGGAAGGGGGAAATGTGTGTGTTGGGAAGGAATGGGGTGTAGGTGTGATGGGGGTGGGAGGGGTTGGGGGGTTTTGGGGGGTGGTTGAGGGGGTGTGGTTTGAGGATGGGGTTGGGGGGTTTTGGGGTTGGGATTTGGGTTGGGGGTTGTTTTAGGGGATTGTTGTTGGGTTTTGTGGGTGGTTTTGTGGGCTCGGGGGGTTTGGAGGGGGGGGGGGGGTTTTTTGGTTGGGGGGGTGTTGTGTTTTTGTCGGGCAGTGGGTGATGCTTGATCTGGCGGCAGATCGCGTGAGGGGGGGGGATGTGAAGGTTGGGTGGTAGTTCGGATGTTTTGTGAGGGTGTAGTGGTTGTTTGTGGGTTTCGAGTGTTTTGGGTGAGGTATTTATGGGTAGCTACAGGGGAGGGGTGTGGTCACGTTTTAGGCGTGGAGAGTTTCATGATTCTTGTTAGGGGATGTATATGTGGGGGTTGTTATAGGTTGGGTTAGAACAGTGGTCGGGATTGGAGTTGTATTGTGGGGGATATGTGCGTGAAGTGGGGGTGGCGGAGGGGGCTAGTGTTTATGTTATCGAAACGGTGGTGTATGTTAGGGGGTGTTACGGGTTTGTTGTCCGGGTTGTTTAGACAGAGCTTGTGTGGTGCGGGGCAGGGGAGTGTTGTTTGTGGGAGGGAGATAGGGTACAGATAGGATGTCTGGAGGCGTTGGGTAAATGTTGTGTGTTGGAAGATGTTAGGGTGGTGAGTAATAGAAATGAGTGGTGATTTGTAAAATATTAATTGGTTGAGTTTATTGTGTTTAATTGTGGGTGTAGTTTGTTGGATTTAAAGTGTTTGGGGATTGGTAGGGTTGCGTGGGTAGTGGGATGATTAACGGTTGTGTTACTTTTGACAGCGACTGGTTTTTGGTGTATTATTAGTTTTAGTTTTATTTATTGATAAGAGTATTGTAAGTTGGTGGGGAATGATAGAGGGTTTTTGTGGGGTATGGTTTTAGTTTAGTTTTGTGTTAATGATGGATATGTTAGGAGGTAATGTTTTAGTTGTATAATTGGGTCGCTCGAGGCGGTCAGCATAACTTTAGTCTGCGTGTATGGTGCAGGGAGGAGGTTAATTTGTGGTGGAGATTTGGGAACGTGATTTTTTAATAGGTGTAATTGTGGAGGATGGGTGATATTAGTTTGGGTGTGTAAAACGGAATTAATGGGACGGTTTTTATAAACAGGGAATAATTTGTTGGAGTGATGTATTTTTGTGTGGGAAGGAGTTGGGTTGGTAGTTTTTTTTAGGGATTATAAAGTAATGTGAGGGAGTTGTGGGTTGAGGTGGAGTGCGAGTAAGAGTTTATGCTATGATTTCGGAATAAGATAATTAGATTGGGGTGGTAGAGTAAGATTATTTGAAGGGGAATTGGTATTGTAAAAGGAATGTGGGTATGGGGTTGGGGAAGTGATTGAGTGTTGTGTTTGGAGTTTTATTTGGGGGAGAAGTAGTACAGGGAGGCTTAGGTTGTAATAGATTTGTTGTTGGTATTTGATTTGGTTGGGTTTTTTGTTGGGGGACATGTGGGTTCGGTGAGTTGTGTATGGGGATAGTGTGTGGAATTTTTGGTTGGTTTCTAGTTATGGGGAGTATAGGATTTGTGTGGTACTGGGTAGGTGGATGATATGTGGCGTCTGATACGTGGTTTGTTGTAGTGGGTTTTTGTGGTTTGATTTATGATTTTGGGTGGATGTGGTAAGGGTAATTGTAGGGTTTGTTATATAGTTGTTATGTGGTTTGTGTTTTATGATTTTGGGGTGAAGGTAATAGGAACAGAAGGTTTAGTGGGTTGGTTGTGGGATAGGATTGTGGTTTTATTTGTTGGTGGTTTGTATTAGATGTGTTGGGTATTATGTAGATTTATTTTAAAATAAATTATTTGAAATTTGAGTTGTGTTGGTGGTGGATTTATTAGTTATGAATTGTGTTTAGTGGGTGAAATTTTTTGTGGAGGGGGTGGGGTATGTAAAATTGGAGATTGGGAGTTTTTTTTTTTTTGGGTGTGTAGTATTATTATTTGGGATGGGAGTAGTTTGTGGAGTTTTTGAAATAGTTTGGGTTTTTATTGTTTATTAGGATTTATGGGGGGGTGTTAATTTGGATTGGTTTGGAGTTTAGTGGAGTACCCCGCCAAAAATTGAATTAAGACAACTATTCTGTGCACTGGTAAGATGGAAGGAATCCAATACTTGTCTCTTAGATGAGCCCGACCCTATAGAAATGGAAATATGCTACACCCCTAACGGAAAGATGGGACTAAGCACTGATTCAACACAACAAGATCCTGAGGAGCAATCTTTAGAAACAAAGTAAGGTGATAACTGATGGACCAATGGAGAATATACTAAAACTCTCCAAAAAAGAAGGACGATTAGCAAAATGGGCCGCCGAGATACGAACATATGACATCTTGTAACATCCCCGATAGAAAAGGAGGGCGAAGGTATATAGGTGAAGAATGTTTCCTTTAGTCAAGGATAGCAAGTAGAAGAGACACCAGATGCAAACGAAGAGGGAATGCTCAACCTAAGCAAGAAGCTTCAAGCAAAATCAACCCCAACACCAAGGGCTTGGAGGTTGTATCTAGGTAGAGAAACAATTAAAGAAGGTTTGGGTGTAGGAATTATCCTGGTCAGTCCCGAGGAAAAGATGTATTCATATGTCATTCATTTAAAGTTTAACGCTTCCACCAGCTATGATTGTGGAGCATTATGACAGGACTTACCGCCTCCCTAAGCAAAGTATGAAAGTAGGTAATGTTTCCAAATGAGCACACTCTAACACACCTATACGCCGTCTCTATCTGAGCTTTCCCACACACGAAACAGCCGATATCCCACACACCCGAACCTACGCCCTAACGAAGCGAGAAGGAAAGTTAATACTCAGAAAGAAAATCATAGATTACGCGCCAACCAAGAGACCCTCTCCATCTCTCCACACGAGATTCCATGAATCACAACACACACTTTTTCCCAACAAAATTTTCGACTCACCAAGGCAGAAGTTTGTAGCTCAACAATGGGATTCTGAGTGACAAACCATTCCACACATGGTGCGGAACTCTATCTCCTCAACATAAATGCGCAAGTCTATACTGTGGCGACTCTGATACAACAAACTAACAAGAGACCATCGGATCGGAAGAGACACAATCCAAAACAAGACAGGACAAAAAGAGAAGCCAAACACGCAAATGTACCCAATGTATATGCGCGCAAAACGCGAACCAACACTACAATCGCAATCGCGAAACGAGAAGTTCACCTACGGAGCGAAGCCACCTGATACATCTTCTCACTAATCTACAACAGTGTACACATAAAATCAGTCTACCGCAAAATCTTCGTCAACCCAATCCCCAAGATCACAGCGCTCTATTCTCACCAAAGTGTTCAGCCTCATCTCCACCTCTTACAGGCCATTTCACTTTCTTTATATCTATAAGTAATTTCTCTCATTCTTTTATAAAAAGTCAAATATTAATGTCCAAAAAACACAACTAACAACTGAATGCAAACACAACATAAGCATGGCGTAGACATCTACGCGAGCATGGACGATCCGCTCACCTCGAAATAGACACGGCTAATCAAAAGACACACCAACAGCCTTACACCTATCCAGACTGAAACATTAATCTGTACACGAGAATGCGAGCTCTACAGTATACACACACCTTATGCAAAAACACTTATAGCGCATAAGAGCGGCCCGTAAGGAAGAGCCAAGACACACCGTTCGATCACCATCCTTCTTCGATAAGGCAAAACACCCCGGGAAATAAACAACATCGTGGAGAGACAACACGTCTCCCCCCACCCATCTCTATGCGCGAGCAAACACGGAAATATCCCGCAACATAAGATATCAACTGCTCTACAAATACACCCAAGCTAACACAACACCCCACATTCTGTCATTCTGCACAGCCTACAGGACCGAGCATCTGAACACATCCCACTCAACACTCACACATATATCGCTTCCTCTCACCACCACAACACAACCACATCTATACTCAGCATACACTCGTGTCAGACGCTAACTCACTGATCTAACGAAGAAGAAGCATTGGTCTATAGCGCGAATTAGCAGGAGTGAGAGGTAGTCACGGGTTTGCTGGATGATCGAGATCTCTACGACTCCTATTATAATGAGTCATTTCCATATCTTCACGGAGAGAGTGCGACAGAAATTACGTCTCCTTCACATAACAAGGTGTCATAATATGTTATGGATCAAAAACCTTCCCGAAGACTCACGTCTTGAGAGGCACCTCTCTCGTCGACGAGAGTCTCACTACCAACATAAGAGAATTCGTGCGGAGCTCTTTGAATTAATACTCAGTCAAGAACAGTGGGCGAGTCACAAAAATCACTATGACACGTCATCAAAATGGAGTTAAAAGAGTAAGCACAGACACATGATTATTGATAGCAATAGCGATCTGTGAGAGTTAGCAGAACTTCTATTTCTCTATCTCTGAGGTGAGTTGAGAGAATATTGTTTGCTCCGATACTCGAGGCAGCCTTCACATTTTGGGCGACAAAACCATCTGAACATGTATCTATTGACGAGTACTTCTCTTTTGCACGACAAAGGGTCCAGACTACTTCAGCTCTTGGCACGACTCAAAGTAACGATCTGTTACTGCAGAGCCGTACTCATCGGTTATGTGCGTTCTACTCTTAAGCTCGTGTACGCATCAGTATAAGGTCTGGGTCCAGGTTAACATGTAATGGGGCCTCTCTGCCAACACGAAGGGTTATTTCACCCTCGTATACATCGATTAATGCACGACTGGTCTTTAAGAAACTCCTCCCGAGAATTAAGGGTACTCGGGGGTCTGGCTCAAAATCGACGACCACAAAATCTGCAGGAAATTGGAACTTTCCCACCGTTACATAGACGTCTTCAGCGATACCGATCGGTTCAGAGATTGAACGGTCCGCTAGCTCAAGCGTCATGCAAGTCGGGGTTAGTTCGAGAAGAGAGAGATTTTTCCATACGGAATATGGCATAAGATTAATGCTTGCGCCAAGATCGGCCAAGGCGTTGCATGTATTAATCCCGGAGAATTCACATGGAATAAGAAATCGGCCAGGGTCTCCAAGTTTTTTCGGTAACTTGTTTAGGATGACCGCTGAGCAATTCTCATTCAATGGGGTTCTAGCCATTTCACTCAACTTTTCTTTGTTTCCGATTAAAGTTTTTAGAGTCGAGGCGAATTTTGGCATAAGCATCAAGGCATCCGTAAAGCTAATTTCGAAACTCAAATCTCAAAAGATTTCATAGAATTTCTCAATTTGGTCGTTAGCTTTTTCACGACGTCTTTCATCATTTCTTCTTGAAGGAAATGGAATTGATGCTTTTTGGTTAGGCATTGAAGCACTAACTGGAGCATTTACGGGCTCAGAGATTGATTCATGATGGACAATAGGGACAACCGGAGGTGGGACGTCTTCGGTGCTTCCGTTATTAGTAGGATGCATCGTGTCCTTTGTGACCTCGGTATCACGTTCCATTACTTTAGGAGAAGAAGAAGTAATAGGAATCGTGGGTCCCTTGTAAGCTACACCACTTCGAGTGGTAATACCCTTTAAATCCTCTTTCGGGTTAGTAACGGTGTTACTAGGAAGAGTTCCCGAAGTAGAGGCGGTATTGGAAGCGACAAACTTGGAAAGCATGTCTGTGAGATTGGTCAATTGATTTTGCATGTTTTGACCTTGAGTTTGCATGTTCCTCATCACAGCATCATTAGCTTTTACGTAGCTATGGAAATCTTCCTTTGATACACCTTGAATTTGAGGAGCTGGAGCTTGATAGGCGGGAGCTTGATAAGCAGGAGGTTGAACAACCTGAGGTCGATAGACTTGACCTTGATGAACCGGGGATTGGTAAGCTGGAGCTTGATTGAAATTCCCTCAGTTTTGGTTGTAACGATTCTGATTGTTTCCTTGATTTTGCATATGATTGTTTTGAACGGGAGGAAAACCGGGTGGTCGAATTTGATTTGAAATCTGGGCTCGATAACCGGTGTTTCCTTGGTTGAAGTTAGCTGCGGCTGCTTGAGAGACATATTCTTGAATATTATCTCGATAAACATTGCCAGAAGTGGCTGGACAAGTTTGGTAGGAATGAGCACCACCGCAAGTAACACAACTTTCCTCAACCGCTTTGACAGGAGTAGGAGCGGGAGATTGATTTTTCTTATCAAGGAGTAAAGCTTTCACCATATCTTTCAACTCAGCAACTTCGGAAGAGATTCCGGGGGTGGAAGTGCTCGAACTCACTTTGGCAACAACTGGTTTGTTACGTGAATTACGAACTTTGGACTTGCTTTCAATGATTCTTAGGCAATCACGGCATTTTGTCCAAGAAAGTTGCCAAACCACGGCGCGGATTTTAACGAATCTTGATCGTTAATAGTTTAAGGCTATAAATTGAATCAGAGTTGATGCAACTCTGAAAATCCATGATGTGTGACATGAGCCCGAAGAAGATCGTTAAATCGGTCCCATGCTTTCATAAAACGTCTCATCAAATCTTTGTTGAAATCTCCATGATTTCATTTCGGAAGATTTGTTGGTTTTTTAGAAGGTGGGAAAAATTTGTGTTGATGTGCATTTTGAACAAGATCATCCTACATCCCATGTTTGATTCGATCGAGGGGGTTCTTCTTCAAAGGCCAAATTCCCGGGCTGCCCCCCTCGAGGGAAAATGGGAAAAAGCATAAGCTATTACCGACGTACTCAGGGACGTTCGGGAACTCATCGTAGAAGGTGATCTCTTGTTGAAATAACGTAATGTGGGCATGAAGGATCCCCTTTGTCATGTCCGAGAGAATTGCTATAGTTTTGAACGAGGTTAAGCAGATTGTGCTAAGCCAAAGTAGGCCGCAGGTGAATTTTCGGGCACAACGATGGCATCCTCGTAACCCGCGGTGGGTGCTTCAAGGCAACTGAGCCATAGTAAACGTTGAACATCCATGAGGTGGGGGAGGAGGTGGGATTTTTTCAATAGTTTCTTTCAAGATTAAAAGGTTCAACACAGGAGGTGGGGCCTGGTATTGTTGATTATGAAGATTGAGAATTGGGAACGAGTGCGCATGCACTAAAAAGGAAAATTTACACTAATTTTTTTGTTCTTTTTGGTTTAATCAAAATAAATTCCACATTATATTTTTAATAACGTACAATGAAAAAGAAACAACTTACACCTAATAATCGCAAAGCATCTCGGTAACTCTTCGAAAAGTTAAAAACCACAAAGGAGCGGAGGAATAGGAAAGCGCGAACTATTAAAAACCTTTTCCTTAGGGTCGTAGTTCTAGAAAACAACCCGCCATAGATACCACCTCTTAGAGTTTGTTTAACTTTAAAAGTGAATCGTGTACCTCGTCAAGTGACACAAAGCAAGTTTTTTATAAAATCTTTGTTCGAGTTGGGAACCAACAAGTTCACCGGAAGTTATTATGATAATACCTCAGTTGAGAATATTATATTTTGGTATTTTTACCAATTTGTGAATTTTATTGATAATTAAAGACAATGTTTTTATATTTTTGATTTTTGATTTTTTTTTTTTTTTTTTTTTTTTTGCTTTTAAATGATAATTATACTAAAAAGAAAATGAAAATATTTTTGTACTTTTTGTTTTTTTTTTTTTTTTTATATGATAATATTCACAGATTCAAACACTTCTTGACAAACTGAACGATAAACGGCTTCACAACCTCCCCGGCAGCGGCGCCAAAAATTGATTGGTAATTTTTGAACTAACACCTTTTAATATATAATATATAATAAAATATAAAATATATAGTAAGTATAGTCTAAAAAACACAATCAATGAAACCGGGAAGTAGTATAGAATGTTCCCGGGTCGTTTATCCCCAACGAGGCTGTGCTGGAAAATCATCCGACACATTAGTTTTATTAACCGACTGTTTCGTTTGAAAACTTCTCATTTCAGGAGAATTTGAAAAAAGAGTCGGTTTTTCCATAAAACTGATGGTTTTTGGAATCCGTTGAGCTTTGGTTTGTTTTACAACAATGGATTATCCAAACTGAGTTTCCCCAGCTTCCTTTACTTTTCTCAATGAGTTTCTTTAACTCACTTAATTGCTCATGTTCTTGTCTATGCATTTGAGCTGTTACTCAAATCTTGTATTTCAAATATTTGTTCACGATCTTTTCGAAATACATTAGATCCTTTTTTTTTGCAAACTGAGTTTGTTTTTGTTCATTTGTTCTTTACACTTGTTATGTAAAGCAGAGTTCAGAGAGAAATCGAGTGTTTTTAAGTTTAGAAAAACTTATGTTAACAAAATATTATTAACTTCTTTGTTAACAAGATTCATTATTGTTTCTAACGCTTTTTGTGCAAGACATTCACCATTCTGTTAACCTTAGTGAAGAAATAAGCTTGTCATCCGGTATGACATTTAAATCAGACAGAGAATGCAAATATGAACATATAACATCTTTAGACACACACTCTTCGAGAAGTAAGAATCCATATATGTTTGATAAATAAAAAATCAGCCTTTACAGATTCAATTCGTCAATCCTCCTTTCAAGGAGATACAACGTAACTCAAAGTCCTTCATGCTTCCGTTTTCTTAGTTCATGAACAAAACAATAACTGTCATTTATTATAGTTTGTGATTGAAAGAGGCATCAATAAAAATTTTATCAAACTTCCAGATCATGAGCTGTTGGGTTACGAAAAGAACCCTATATGATTAGACCAAGCTTGTTTCACAAATAGTTCTAAAATGATTAAAGTTGTTTGTCATTTCGTTGTAAGCTATGTCAACTTTTACTAATGGAGATTTCGAATGACGAGTAGAAAGTCAACGTTTTTACAATGTTTGGTCTTTGTCCTCCAAAACAAACGTTTTCTCCACATATGTCTTTCCTAACTTCTTAGTTAGCGCGTTCCAACTGATCAAGATAGGTTTGGATGGTGGGTTTGAAAATTTAATAAAGACTATTTTGATATGTGTAATCAATATGTTTCCACACTAGAAATGCTAAAACTTATTGTTGAAGTCTAACGACAACCACATCAAGTTTTTGGCGCCGCTGCATGGGAAATAACGCAGGTTTCAGATTCTATCTAGCTTATGTCTACTCACAAGATTCCTATTAAGTGAGATTTTATTTTCTTGTCAATTAGCTTTCTCGTAGTCTATCTTTTTCGTCATTCCTTTTATTTTGTAAACCTTCCTTTTCATTGACCATCATGGGAGACGAAAATTCAAACCGACCCCGTACCTTAGGAGATTACTGCCGACCTAACCACAAGGGCTACTGAAACGCTATTGAGCTTCCTGAAGAAGCCAAGGTGTCCCCCTTGTGATTCGACACCATCCGGTTGGTGCAAAACGAATGTGCATTTTACGGACTTAGATCCGAAGACCCAATCCAACATCTTAAGGACTTTCTCAGAATTGTAGATTCTATTAACCTTAATGGTGCTACAGGAAATACTACTTATTTGCGTCTATTATACTTTTCTCTTTATGACCATGCCATCAATTGGCTTGATCGTCTATGATATGTGTAAAATACACATATCCATTTATACCTAAAATAACCCAATTAAACCCAAAACAGACCAAAAATGGCAAAAATATGCTTGTATTTGTGTTTTGTGTGTGCAGGTACGGATAAGTCAAAAATCACAAGAAAACAATCAAAAGCAAGCAAGCCCGGACACGAGAATCAGAAGAGTTCAAAAAGAAGCCAAAGATCCAAAGCCTTAGCCAATCTTCATCTACAAGGGCCATTCTTGCAATTTCCAAAAGTTATTTATAACTTAAAAAGAGGAAATGAAAGAGAGGGGCCAAATGTGTTAACTTCCCAAACTCCAACAGTTTTAACTGTCGAAAAAGAAGCGGGAACCACTTTTACTATTCATCCGTCTTCTTCATTTCACCCCCATGGTAAAACAAGGGGCAAATCAAAATTAGAGGGTGATTAAGTCAATTCAAGAGGTCTACATCACAAACCCAGGGTCAAATCAGTCTTTATCAAAGGATTCATTAAAGAAGAGCCACATCATCAAGTAAAGAAGCACAAATTGTGATGGGTTTTGTGCTAAACTCACTCACAAAACTAACACAAACGTCACATCAAAGAATGCCACGCTGGCAATCCTCAGGTGTCCACAAAATGATCCAACGTCCCACATCATAGATCAAATGATTGAAGAAATGAATGGCAGAGATTGAAGGTTTGGAGGGCAGAGCTATAGATCCTAGAAGCTTCTTTCAGTCCTATAAAAAGACCTCACTTCTCACACACACATCATCTAGGTTTTAGTAGTCGATTTTAGTTTTTATTAATTTTTAGCTTAAATTCGTAATTTTCTTAAATGTAATTTCCTTTTTCAAG